>VWYH01004338.1:344402-369774 GCA_013399365.1 Pampusana beccarii | reverse complement strand
CTAGGAGTCCTGCTTCGGCAGGGGGATTGGACTAGATGATCTTTTGAGGTCCCTTCCAATCCCTAACATTCTGTGATTCTGTGAAAGGCTGAGGGAGCTGGGTCTCTTCAGCTTGGAGAAGAGGAGACTGAGGGGTGACCTCATTAATGTTTATAAATATGTAAAGTGTGAGTGTCACGAGGATGGAGCCAGGCTCTTCTCAGTGACAACCAATGGTAAGACAAGGGGTAATGGTTTCAAACTGGAACACAAGAGGTTCCACTTAAATTTGAGAAGGAACTTCTTCTCAGTGAGGGTGACAGAGCACTGGAACAGGCTGCCCAGGGAGGTTGTGGAGGCTCCTTCTCTGGAGACATTCAAAACTCACCTGGATGCCTTCCTGTGTAACCTCATCTAGGTGTTCCTGCTCCAGCAGGGGATTGGACTGGGTGATCTTTTGAGGTCCCTTCCGATCCCTCACATTCTGTGAGTCTGTGATTCTGTGACTTCTCTGGCAGTTGGAAATTGGGGCAGCCTTAGGTGTGTAAAAGAGGAGGATGCTTAACAACCAGTACTGACTGAAATGTAACAAGCACTCTTTCTGCTGCAGTTAAGAAGATAGAGCAGCTTACTTTGCCCTACGGACGGCCCAGGGTTCTGCAGAAGAGACATAATTACTGCCTCCTTTACCATGACCGCTATGTGAGTGGATACAGCAAGGACTACAGGATGTCTCTGTGGAGTGCGTACACTGTTAACAAAGATGTAAGTATACAAGGAAAGGTTAGAAGCAACCTTGAAAGGTAAAAAACTGGAATGTCAGTTATTCCTGAATGCTTCTTAAATCTGCTCATATTGTCTCCTAGGGAACTATGTAGAACCACATGAGACAAAGAAGAGGAATTTTGTATGAGCTTTTCTTCACTTTCCTATATTAATAAGGATTGGCTTTGGCTCTTTCCTATTTCTTGGTGTGAGCTGAAGTTTTGCTTCTAGAGCAAGCAGATCCACCAGCAAGTGAGGAGCTCATTGCCATTGATACAGAAGCCCCACAAGTCTGCACTGGCTCAGTACTGGGCAGTGCAGGACTGCTATAGTTCTCTGCCAGTGCTGTCCTTAAAATTTGGTCTCCACATGGGTTCCATGCTCTGAAAGCAATGTTTGCAATGTGGCAGAATCCTTTGGAAAAAATAATCTGGACTATCTTGAACCGTTCATGCCCTGATCCCATCCTTCTCTCAAAATATCATCCTGACTGGGGGGGGCAAAGAGGTCAGTGGCAGTAAATCTTGTCTTTGCTGTTCTGAACCACATGCTAGGATGCACGTGTTCATGCAGAGCACTGATTTTGTGAATGAATGTTTTTTCAAGTTGTCCTTTCCCATTCAGAGAAAATTTAGAAGCCATATCATGCTTAAAAGGAATTAGTACAATAGAGGATGCTTTTTAGTTTAATTATCTGGGAATTATAGGTTTTAAATAACTACTGTTATAATTAAATTTAGCTGAACTCTGGTAAAGTTTGTTTGATCCTAAATATTTTGTGGTTAGTGGCAATGAAGCAAGCAGTTACTGTAACAAGAGGCTCAGTGGAGAGAGATGGCAAACAACATATCTGGCTGCATCTAATTCCTAGCCTAAATGAACAAGTACCTTTACGGTAGATCAGGTTATCTTTAATGGGCACCTCTAGGTTCTCTTTTGGAAGCCGTTATTTTCAACTCAACTGAAATGCTGCAGTTCTGTTCACTTTCTTTTCAAAATATATGAAATGGATGGGAGGGCTTGTTTTTCAATGACAAAAGAGGAACAGTTCTTGCATCTTGAAGTCCCTTCACACCATTAAAGGTAGTTGCAGCTATATATTTAGAATTCTGCAGTACCCCACACTGAGAGAATTATTGGAAGTTGGTTATCCATTTTACCAGTAATACTTTCTTCTCCTTCAATAGGACAAATGGGTTTCTGCTACAGAAGGTACCTCCAGCTGTTTACACAAGGATGTTCGTATTCCTTTTAATCATAACCAGACATGTTTGTTTTACAACAATCATCCTCACCTAACTTACGGATTCCTTTCTCCTCCAAGTAAGTATATTGCCTACAGCATATCTGATTTAAGTAATTTGTAATGTAGTAGGTGTAGTCTTTTGTAGATGTTCTTGATAACTAATCAGAGTATGAAACAGTAGTTGCTGAATTGTTGCAGTTCACTTCAACATATGAATAAGAAAAACGTTTTAGGTATGTCAGAAATCAGGTTGTCCAAGGTCATTTAGTGCTTCCTAGAAGCTTAGGAGCTTGTCAGGTGTCTGAAGTGGCATCTCATAAAAGTTTTTAAAGTTTATTTTCTACTTGAAATATACTGTTGTGTGCCATGTGTGGTCTCCGATAAAGCAATTCAGCATTGGTCAGAAAAACATAGCTCTGATTCTCAAACATATTACAAAATACTTAGCTGTTTACAAGTTTGTAACTGTTGTTTACAAGTTTGTAAACTGTTGCTGACCTGATTTGGAAAGATTTTTTGCTCACTGTACAGCATAAAGTGCTGAGTAGTAGGTTATTTAAACACCCACATCAAGTGCAATTTGAAAAGTTCCAGGAGAGCTTCTATTTTTGTATCTAAATTCTGCAGTCGGAACAAGCTGGGCTGACTCTCATTAAAGGAGTTTTATTCCCTTCCCCACAATTCGAAAGTCTGTTCTGATATTTTTTAATCTTGTGAAAATGTGTCCATTTTATGTTTGATAAGTGTAATTGCTGCTGCTGCTTGTAAGATTTATTTTGGATGGGATCCATCATGTACTGAAGTTAGCGCTTAGACCCACATCAGCTTTGGAACGTGAAATTATGTCAGCTCCACCTAATGTTATTACACTAATCTTTGAAAGTATGAAAATTCAAGTTTAAAGTAACAAACCCAAGTAATGAACTGCTTTTTTATTTTAGATTTTATGACAGATGCAAGGAAGCCTCACTATGATGCCTTGCTTACCAGCAACATTGTGCCAATGTATCCTGCATTTAAAGGTATTTTATTTGTATGAATATTTTGTGTGCACAGCTGAATGCAAGGAAGACTGCTGATTTTTCACTTGCTTTGAAACCATGCAAATGATCCCTGGTTTACCTGCCTCTGTAAAATAAAACCTCTCCCAACTGTGGGCTTCTTACATCAATGAAAAATTCCTTGAAGTAGGATTATCACTCTTGTGAAAGAGGTCCACCATTGAGCTTGTGTTTCCTAATCAACTGGCTCATTACATGGGAGCATATTGTGTCTCCCATGTAATGTCCAACATTTTTTTTTTTTATTTCCCTACCTACCTAAACAGGGTTTTATACTGAACGTGTTCTGGAGAACCCAGATAACAGATATAATTATGTGAGTTAAATTCATTTCCAGTTTAGGAATGTTTTCTAAACACAGACGAGTTTCCAGGCAGGAATCTAGAGTCTCAGTCGCTAAGGAAATGGGAAGATAATCATGTTTGTAGTAGAAAATATATGAAGACCTGGGCTTTCCTGGGTGAGAAAGAATGTGAGATGGTTGGCTGAGGGAGACTGAGCATTTTCCTGATAAAATGAAGGATAATTATGGCACTTTGTCTGGACGAAAGAGATGTCCCATTTTGTAATGGAATAGTGATCAGCTCTTAACTGTGATTAAAAATATCATATTGGTAAGATACTTCCCAGCTCATAGGTGTGGGTGTACAAGCTTGCCAGGCTGACCTGATAGAGGGGCAAGACACAGGCAGGCACAGTCTTCTGTCACCTTCCCAAGGGCACAAGGGAGCAGCGTCACTGTGCCTCAGCCAGGTTTGTGGTCAGGGTGACTGTGAAACCTCAATGCCAGCAGATACCTCAATGCCAAGAGATACTGCAGTGCATGCTGCTGCTCAGTTAGATGCAACCTTTATAAATACCTGTATAACTTCTTATTTTCCTAGCTTATCACGTCTGTTCATACTCCACTGAAAACACTGCAGAGTTGTATTAACAGATTCTACCTTGGAGATTGTTTCCCACTTCCATTTCTGTGTTTCAGTGTTATGGAACTACTTCCATCAATACCTGCTACCTGAATATGCTGCAGCCAGGAATGGTGTCAATATAGTCAGCGGTCCTGTGTTTGATTATGACTCTGATGGGCTCTATGATACCCCAGAAAAGGTGAAAAGGTGGGAGCCTTTCACATTCTCATCCTATGTTTCTTTCCTTGGCTGGTTGGATGACCCTAAGCAAATACACAAGTGTAAAGCTAAGAAATAAGCAACAAGCACAAAGAGAAAATGTACCCTCAAAATGTGTCACCCTAAAACCTGAAGGTGAAGTGTAAGAGAAGCTGGTGCTTGTGGAAGAATGTCTGCTAGGCCAAAATCTTATGACATTGTTTCTGGGAGTGGATGAAGCAGGGGCTTATCCATGGTGTCGTGGTTGACACTTCTTGGGCTGGCAGTGTTCCACTAACAAATTGTGAGTACAAATAGGCTGTGAGTACAAACAGCAAAACTGGTTCAAGCCAGCAGGCAGACGGTTTTCTGGGCTCAGGGTGAACTCTCCATCTACTCTGTATTCTTACACATTTATGATAAATCAGTTTGTTGTTGAATGTCATCAAACTTGCTACTTAGATCACCCTATAAGACAAACCTGGGTAGCAAAATACTAATCTGGAATTTCCTTCCAGGCCTAAGCTTTCTTTGTTCTAAACAGGTGGATTGCTAAAAATGATATGCCAGAATATAGCCGATTGCTGTCATTTATTCTTTATGCAAGTACGATTTGGTGCATTTACAGAAAGATCTTTTGTGTTTCAGGCATCCCAGTAATTCAGAAGTTGCAGTTCCAACTCATTTCTTCATTGTGCTGACTAGTTGTAAAAATACTTCTGAAACTCCTCTGGAGTGTGAAGGGTCTCTAGATGCCTTGTCTTTTGTTGTACCTCACAGAGAAGACAACAGTGAAAGCTGTGCAGTAAGTAGTCTGTTCAGTCCCCACAAACATCTGAAGTCAGGCTTGAGCTTCGTTTGCTTGTATATCAGTGATTAACCAGTTAAAGACTGTAAAAGCAGTACAGTCTATCATGATCATCCTGGGATAGAAGAGAGTGTTTTTTGTGAACAGAATTATGTTAAAGTCTGTATGCTCAAATGTGAAAATGGAAGTTATCTGTTCAAAGAGCAAAACTTATAGCTCACAGGGTACACTGAGTCAGAATACAGTGAGACCATCAATGTGATACATACATAGACTTCTGTAGTGCAAATATCCAGTCAACAGCTGAGAAGGATGAAGAACTTCTAGAAGATGAGTCATCCACAAAAAAGGTCAAGGCTAGGCCAAATGCATAGCCAAAAGGAGAAGACCCAGATGTTCCTGAAGAGCACTGGTTGCTTCTAGTTCAGGTACCTTGGCATCATGATGGGAATCCACATAGCCACACTCCATAGAAACCAGAACAAAAAGTGGAAAGTGTGCAGACCTGTCCTGCAACGAGGAATTACACAAGTCACTGCCCAAGTCAGACACAGGTCTCAGAAACAGTTTTACCATGGAGATCGGGGATAGATGCTGGACCTCACATGCCGTTTCCCATTATCAACAACTTCCACTGGTGCAGCTACAAGTTCTGTATACTTGAGGAAGTAACAGCAAGTACTAAACTCAGGCAACCTTATAGCTATTTGTAATCCAGTGCTCTTTTTTTTTCTTTCTTGTTTTTTTTTTTTTAGATGTTTGCCAACAGTTACTGCTTTGTCTTTATAAAACAACAAAATGTCTTTTGCTAATTGATGTCATTCAAAAAAGATGTTTTACAAACAAACCTCTTTTTTTTTTTTTCTTTTTTCCTCCTTTGCCCCAATAGGATGGCAAGTCTGAGTCCATGTGGGTTGAAGAGAGAATGAAGTTTCATACAGCTCGGATCAGAGATATAGAATTACTTACTGGACTCAGCTTTTATCAAGACAGAAAACAGCCAGTGTCTGAGATTTTACAGTTAAAAACATATTTACCAACTTTTGAAACAGTCTGATTTTTTCCTATGGAATGTTGTTGTCCATTTCACAACCCATTTGTAAATAGACTGGTTTTAATTAATGAAAACTTTTTTTTTTTTTTTTAATAAGCTGGAAACAATTATTGAGTACTCTTGACCAAAATGCCAGTAGGGAGAAGAGGGGGTGCCATATTTGTATCTCAGGGACTCCTGATGGACTATGTGTGTAACACAGGATGGCAGCTCCTGTCATTCCCACTTGAATGTGGTAGAACCATGTCCATTATTTAATGTTAACAGCATTTGTTCATCATATTCTGAGACACGAACAAAGATGTTATATTTTATATGCACTGGAGAGGGAGAAGTTTAAAAAGCATGGGTTATGATCAATATTCTACTTTAAAAATACGGATAACTAGCAAATACAATTCTGGGAAATAACTACCTTCTTGTTGACCGTTGAAATAAAAACATCAGCACCTTTCACTCCAGTTTTCCTTGAAACATGAATTACATTCTGAGATTTGGGTCTCATAATGCACCTTTACAGTGCAAGCTATACTGAGGTTAGTGAGAAATGTAACTGAAACTTCCCCAACACGGAAAAGATGCCTCGGGATGTTGCTGCCCTCTGGTGTCTCCAACACTGAAGGAGGATTGGATGCATGTTGTACATGCATCCTCAGAATGAGCAGAAATAGGATGCATCAAATGACCTGCAAATCAGAAGGAATTAATTCGGGAACATCACTGAGCTCCAAGGAATAATTATCTTTCTTCAAATTAAACTTAAATTTGGTGAAAAGATTTTTCTTTCTTAAAGCAAAGATGTCTTTTGAAATTTGGTGCATGACTTTGTCAGGTATGGTTATGTAGTCCCACTTCTGTCAAGAAAAGGTAATTTTAGAGTAAGATTGTTACCTTAGTTAGAAAGATAAGATGATCTTCTCTAATGGCACATTGCATCACTAGAGTAAATGCCCACAGGCCCTTCAGTTGTATCTTGGCAGCAAATGACCAGATCCTTGCTGCATTTGTAGCTCTTAGTGCTACATCATCTGAATTCCAGCTCACATGAGTTACCCATCCTGGATGCAGACACTGACAGATGCAAATTCTGAAGAAGTAATGAGCTTTCTTGGAAACTTTCAGGCTACACAAACAACTGCTACAGGCACTCAGGAGTGTAGGAACTCCCTCCTTTTCCAGTACACGTGCTATTACCTTTGTAATTCGCCCACTCTCTCTAAAGCTGATGAGTCAGAATTGGCTCTGTTGCATATCAAGTTTGGCATAGTCAGTTACACATTTATGTTCTTCTCATTTAAAAAGAAAATACATCACGCACAAGAATGTTAGAATGGAGAGCCTGTGACTGAGCAGAAGCATTTTATCTTACAGCTTGGTCAGGGAATGCTGGAGACTGGATTCAAAGCCTGCTGAAGTGAGTGGAAGCTTTCCCAGTAACTTCAGTTTGAGTGGGCTAAAATCCTGGGACCATCTTTTCTTTTAACCAAATGTATTTTCTTGATCTTCTGTTACAAGCATGATTTTTTTTTTTCCTGAAGTAGTTTCACTGTGTGAATTTAATTGTGTTGTAGCAACCTCACATTATGATACAACTGTGACAGCATTATTCAGTGTAACTGCTTTGTAACATTGCCTGTGACCAATAAAACCATCAAAAGTACTGTGCTGTTCTGACTCTTTCTGTACCAAATACTGTAGGCTGGTTAAACACTCGTGCAGATACAGAGCAGTATTTCACCTTTTTTTGAGTGGGGATTGCTTCAATCCCTGCTCTTTGAGTTGCACACAACCTCTCCAACTGGAATGTTCAAGTTATGTTCATTATTGAAAGGTGAAGGTGGGAAGAAGGATGGTCAAGAGGTACTTTTAAAAAACTTTTTTTTATTTATTTATTTATTTAATTTATTTATTTATTTAAGAACTGGTACTGTCTCCTGAATGCAAATGACAGAGATGTTAGCATCTTCAGAAAGTAAAGCAGTGCCAGTTTCATTTAAGAGGCAGGGCTAGCCCAGCTCCTGGGTAAAGATGGAACAGGGTAGGTTTTGGGGAGCAGATGACTCTTGATTTGACCTGGGGAGGGTTTTGAAAGGGAGAGTGGCTGTGAAAGGTATTGTGGCCATCAAGAGAGGGTAGTGAAAGGGGTTTGGAATGTGGCTTTGCCAGAAATTGGCAAGTGAACTTGACAAAGAAGAGAGCTCTTCTCATTTAATCTTGGTGTAAATAACGCTCCTTCTTTTATTTCTTCGTCTTTGCTTTTTAGATACATTTGTAACGGTGGTGTCAGACCATTGTGAATAATGCTGGTGCTAGTCATGGTGTCTGGTGGCTGGTGATACCACAGGATGGCAGATAACTGGGCTATGTTTTTGAAGCCCGATAGGCCCCAGGGCACATGCTAGAGCCACCATCAAACTTCTAATTCTGCAAAAAACCTACAGCTTTGTCTATCTGGATGTAAAATATTCTCTGCTTCAACTGATGCATGGTGTCAGAGCTCCACTGAGCATTCTCGGTAGGTGAAGCTGGAAGGTGCTATAGTGACACTGTTGCAGCAGGACTGTCAGCGTTACTCAATGTAGCTGCTGCTTAACATCAGCTTCTGTTTAGTCTGGCCTTCCTGCAGGTAAAAATGACAGTGGACCAAAGGTCATTGGTCTGGATGTGCCTGGCAGTGTCTTGTGTCACCAGGCATTCTCAGGGATGGCACCAGGAGATGCTGTAGGCTGCAGTTGGTGCCCACTGATACAGGAAAGGTGCTGACAAGTCTCCATCTCCTAAGCAATAATGTTTGCTTAGGGTAAGGAAAGGATGGCTGAGGAAGGGGGAAGTAGGAGCCTTCACAGATGTCAAAGATTGTTCACAGATGGACAGAGCTAATAGAGTCCTTGTCACTGTTATATTCAGGAAGAAAGGAAAAAGGGCCTGAAGGTGCAACAGAGGACATCTGGTTTAGGCATGGGCCATCTGTCTGTAGGATGAGTTAAGCAATGGTGTGGGCTGGTTACTTAAGGAGTGAAATGGGTTGTGAAATTATTTTGGTCAGGCAAACCTTAACATACCTGAGAAGCTGATGGCTCTTTGTGGAGTAGGAATGAGCAGTGGGACAGAAGACATCTCAGGGTGGTTTTGCTGCTGAAGACGTACATGGAGTAACTGTGAGGTAATTTGCTTGACTAATGTGTTGCAGGTTTCTTGCTCTTACTTATCTCAGGACATACCACATCTTAAAAAGCAAATGAAGCAATATCTAGGTGCCTATATTTGAGTCGGGCCTGCTCTGGCAAGTCTGTTCTTGACACATCCAGCCTGCACTAGACCACTGTGTCCAGCCCCGTGCACGACAGATGTCCACCACCAGGACCTGCCAGAGGCTGCCCTGCCTCGTCCAGCAAGTGGGTGGCCTGGGCTTCTGCCTTGCCTTAGTCTGAGCAGATCCAAAGTACAAAATTATCCCTTTAAATACAAGGTTATAAACCAGGCTTAGCAAGCTGGGAGGAGCTACCCCTCTGCTGCATGGGGGAGGGAGCACCCACTTTTCCAGGAAAATGACATTCATGAGAACCAGAAGACAAAAAGAAATATTGAAAAAAGCCTAAATCTGTGGCTCTGTGCTTAGGGCTCCCAGCTGGGAGGAAAGAGCTCATTTCTGACCTTCTTCTTCCAAGATGTCCCACAAAGCTCAAGCCTGTTGCTGAGGAGGCACCTGTGCCAGGATCAGGCGCCCATTGTACCACTCAGGAGTCGATGCTCAGGGGTGACAGCACTGTGAGGGATTTGTCCTATGTCAGAGCCTCAGGGAAGCTGCTATGACACTCTGTGCCTAGAGTAGTACTACTGATGAGGTTTGGAAACCATCCCAGGACTCATGGTGAGGGCCGTACTCAGCTCTCTTACTGCTATGGTAAAATGTTTTTGCCCTTCTGAGGAGTTCAGGGACCGAGTTAGTGTGAGCCCAGCAACTTACTGAACAGAAGTTTCCAAATATTTTTGTTTGGGTAGAACCATCACCAGTGGCAGCAGCAGTAGTGGCTCCTGCTTACCCTAGTACACCCTGTGGCAATGTCTAGGAGGTGTTGGAGCACTACACTGAGGTGGCTTGTGTACCGTGAGCAGTACATCTACCACAGTTCAGGAACCTCCATATTACAGGAAACCAGTCCAGGTTTGGCATTCTGTGACTCAGACGCCTTTGGAAAGGAGTCCGAGTCCCTCACTGAACCGCAGTGAGTCACCACACCAGCCCCGGGCCTCCGGAAAGGCTGCTATGGAGACCATGGACAAACTTGCAGTAATTATGGAAGCCTGGCAACAGATTTTAAAGGATGCTATTGCAAAATATAATATTCCTCTTCAGCTGCAACATGTGTTAAATTTGCATTGCCTTTTATGGCAGGTTTAGTCCTTTCTGTTTTTAGTTTCTCTGCTGAAATAAAATGGATACAGAGGGATGGAAATATTTTGAGTCACTCCGAAGCTGCTGACTGATCTCCCCCTGATCAGAAGGCAGTGGAAGCACCCCTTTGGTCATGTCCATAAGGCACACATGAGTGGCTGGAAGTCAGTCTAGATGGTGTTCATGGTACTCTGGAAAAACTGCACTTCAGCACCAGCCTCCGTCTGGGGCCTGAAAGAGAATTTGTTTCTGTCTCTTCCTATCTCTCTGTTCTGGAGGTTTTACCTTCACCATCCTGTGACTGTATCAGAGCTTTGAATTTCTGGGTGATAGAAAGGGCACTGCTTGGGGGTGATGAATTTGCTTTTAAATGTTATTCCTGTTGGCTGCATAAGATGGCACAGTTCACTACAAAATTTTAATTATACTCTTTGTCACAGTGCTGTAGCTAAGTGAATACTGTACCTAGGCCCTTTACACTGGAGAAAGGAATGATGCACACTTGGTTCTGCTGTTCAAAATAAATTATTTAAGGAGGTGCAAAGTTTGATAATCATGCATGGATACAATTTACTCTGAGCAAAGAGTGAATGCAGCTGCATTTGCTGGTGATATCTGGCCCTCTTCTGGTCTGACATGAAATAACTTGAAAAGGTTGGTTTTGCTCAGTCTACATTTTCTAAGGAAATATGGTCCCACAACAGTAGAAATCCAGGCAAACCACCTGGAAAAGAATGGACTTTCCTAAGCTTTTTATTAAATACTTCACATTTTGTAGTTAGCTAACACTCCTACTACAATTTTCAGAGACAAGAGCACTTGGAAGACTGAATTACTGGGGTATAAAGAATCAAAAGTCTTTTGCAGAAGCTTGTGCTATGACTTCCTGTGACTGAAGAAAGTTTTATTCATATAAATTATTGTATATCCTGTGTGTCAGCCATACCAGCAGAACTAATTACACTGCAGATGTTAACACTTTTCTTTCCTTGTACAAATGACCTAAAATCACATAAAATGCTCATTGCTACCTCCCACTGCTGGCTTCAATAGAGCAGAAATGCCATGTGACTCTACATCATCTACTTCACCGCTGCAGGGAATAACTGTTCTTGGGATATCTTGCAGAAATGACTATCATCTTGGAGCTTGCATAATATAAAACAGGTTGTCCATAGCTTTCTGCAGAAATGAAGAAAAGACAAAACCAGCAAAGCATGACCACAGACCACTTGCCCCCATATACTGCAAGATCAGAACACGTTGCAGCCAAAACAGCCTGATTCGAATGGGAGAGGTGGGATGGTGTTATGACAACAAACACTCATGACTTCAGATCAAAGTTAGCTAATGGATTGGGTGGTAAAGACTGTATTTTGATTAAGTCAACGTATTTTGCTGCAGATCTCAGGTTCCAGAGGACAGGACTGGGACTGATATGCTGTTCACATGGAGGAGAAGAGTTTTTGCTTGACTGGACACTTCTCAGTATATACAAAGGGCAAAGCAAACAAACTTGGGAAGATCAGAAGACAACTTGAGGAAGAAGGCACCAGTTGTTAGACATACCCACTATCTGGCTCCCAGTCCTTATCAGGAGTGTCCTTTAAAATGACTTGCAGACTACACAGCTTTGTCACCTGAGGACATAGCTGTAGCTCTGGGAAAAGAGTTGGTGACGGCCATTCCAGTTCAGCACCCGATGAAAACTTAATTCAACACACATAGCTTCTTGACATCTACCTCCCTGAGTACAGGAAGTGCGGAGATTCCTGCAACATCCAGAATGAATCCTTTGCAATGACAATTTGCCAAAGCATCATCCATGCCAAAATAAAGGTTATGAAAGATGAACATTATTGGCACCAAGGACATAATGGTGAATCCAAGGCATTACAAGAAAAAGACCCACCTACAAGAAAATGGAATGAGGAACTTGATATCAGAGTCCACAAAAATCGTGGAACTGTAGATACTTCAGTAGGGCTGCAACTGTCCCATTACCAAAAGGCCATCAAGAGGGAGGCAGTACTTTGAGAATTGGAGGGAATAGATCTATTGGCTGAGAAGAATCACATGACTTTTTTAAAAATAAAAAGCAATTAATCTGAAGACTGCTTTGGTCTGAAAGACTTGGATAAATACGTAAAAAGGAAGTAATTTCCACTATTAATGAAAAGATACATTTGGGGGAGTTGGTAGTTGGCAAACACCTTCCTAAAGCACCATCTTTTGAAACAGAACATACATTGATTTTAGCCCACTATTTCGAAGATGGTTTTCTCAGACATGATATATAGCAGATGTTGATGGTATAAGAGATGGTACTTTATGCAGGTGATGATTTTGTTGAGGTATGTGGGTGACAAGAATTTCAAAGCCATTCTGAAAACAACTGGAACAGCAGTGCTAAGGCTGAATCACCACACAAAATACTTACATGGGGAATTTAGTGCTTGGGAGAGAAGTTAACCTGAGTATATTCTTACACCTGCTTGACTGAGCCACCTTTAACACAAAAACAAGGGGGTAGAGGTATTCCTGTGTTAAGCAAACTACACAAGGAAATGTTTCCCTAATCTGTGTTCTCAGACCTACAACTTGAGAGCACTACTTGTGCATAGGTAGTTATGAGATGTAACTGTTGGGAGAGATTAAAAGCTGAAGAATTTGGTCATTTATGACTGAGCTGATGGTGAGCACAGAGCTGGGCTGTCCACAAGCCTTTCCAAGGAGGCAGCTGGCACCAGGAGAGTGAAGAGCTTCTTCTGAACTCTGCCTGACCCACCAGTACTGATATCTCAAGGCCTCTGAGTCCTGCACCAGTCTTGAGGCTTACTGAGCACTTCCAGCCAGGTTAGTTAAGAAGTCAGTGGCAAAGGTCTGAAGTTCTGCAAAGACCCCTTGTTAAAAGTTGTTCATCTAGGAAAAGTGATGTTGAGGAAACTTATTTCTAAAAAGCCTGTTTTGTTTGTTCATGCAGAAGATGAGGTGCACAGTGCTGCTAAGGAGCAGGTAATGAAAGCAGCTCTCAGGTGAATGCCTGGATCTGAATGGCTAAGAATGGCCAGTCCATCACTGCTATTATTGAATAAAGGTATCATTCAAACGAGTTGTAAAAATCTTTGTGTTTGTTTATGAAGGAAGTATATGCACCTAACAAAAACCCAGCATTTCTTACAACTTTTTTGAGTCTAAATAATGTAGATGTCCACATACCAGACTCTTCTCTGCATTTCAGCTGGTGGGGGCAACTGCAGTAGAGAGGATCCAGAAGCCAAGGCATAGCAGCCCTCTTGGCCATTTGTATGTCCAAATCAATTTCGCAGAAATGGGTCTCAAGTAAGGAGCTAGATCAACATTTTCTTTACAGCAAGTTTGGGTTGGATCCAGAGCATCAGACTCAAAGTCCTATTTAGCAGACCCAACCTACACAGAATGAATGCGACTCACTGTCTATGCATGTTGAAGAAGTCAGTAGGGAAATGAGTTTCTCTTTCAACAATTAGCTTAAAAGCTTATTGAAACATAATTAGTCAACTGGAAAAAGAGATGCAATTACATAAAATCATTTCATGGATTTTTGACAGATCCCCAGCGCCTACGTATGAACCCATACCAGAAGCCAGCTCTGCTAATTTGAAAACTTGGACCTTGGAGGGTTGATGAGTTTTTAAGAAGCATGCAAGTTAAAAAGCAAGACATTTAAAATCTACCCTTCTTTGCTATTGCCTTTAATAAATAAACCTCTTTTTCAGATGATTTCTCCAGGTACCTGCTGATGATGGCTACTGTGATATATTGTGACATATTATTGTGATCTGTTCTTCCAGCAGAGGATGACCAGGAAATGGTCTGCAAGGGGCACTTGTGCTGCTTCCAGTTCAAAGCACAGCAACAAGCCAAAGCAGAAGAAAAAGGGGATCAGTGAGATCTCATCGGTGTCTTGCAGCTCATTCCAGAGGAGTCTTAACTGCATACTTGGATGTTTTACTGTCTGCATCTTTAATATAGATAACAGTGATTAGCAGAGTGTGTAAACATATGGCTGAGTAATGCTTGGTGCTCAGACACACCTGTGTAGCTATTACTTCAATAATTTATGAGAAAATAAGATTCCCTACATTTCAAACAAGTATATACTTAGCTCACCCTTCTTAACAAAATAACAGAAGTTATTTCAACTGACCACTGAAAAGAGCATAATGAATTTGTTTGTCTTCATTTATAGGCAGGCAAACTCCGTACAGAAGCAGAAGGCAGCAGCTGCTGCTGAGAGCAGCCACACGGGGTCAGGCTGATGCAGAGGACGAGCCCGGTCTCTCCCTGAGCCCGGTCTCTCCCTGGGCCCGGCTCTGAGCCCAGCGGGGCAGCCACAGCAGCAGAGCCCGGTGCCGACGGGGACCCCACTGGGCCGGTTTGTCACCCCGCATGGGATATATTCGCTGTTGCAGGGGTTGTTTGTCTGAAACTCGCTCAGGGGCTGTATTAAGTGCCAGCTGGGTTAAATATTAGAAGATATTTCCATACTTCTTGCAGCATCTATTAGTAGCATCATGTAACAGAAATAACATACTCTAAATTTGCCTCATTAAAAAAGCAATTTTTTACCTAAATGCACTCATGAAATAAAATGACAGACCAACTTTTTCCCCCTCCTTGTTTCGGAGAGGCAGCCAGGCAAAATACAGGTGCCAGTGCACAGTTCTTATCTTCTGACTAAAGGACAGGCTGTTTCTGGGCAATGCTACTAGCTCACAAGTTGTCCTGGTGCGAATATAAAGAGCAAAAACAAAATTGAAGGACTGGTTTAATGGAGTCTGATAAATAATCTTAGAGAGGTCACAGAATCATTTCGGTTGGAAGGGACCCTCAGGATCATCGAGTCAAACCATAACCTAACCTAACTCTAGCACTAAACCATGTCCCTAAGAACCTTGTCTAAATGCCTTTTTAAACACCTATTAGACAAAACTGTTAACTATTTGTAACAAGAACCTATTGCCTCTCACTATCAGCAGTCACCGTACAGCACAAGGAGATTTTGATCAGCCAGCATCATGGTTGCTTGTTTGACTGAGTTTTGTTGAGAGGGTCATCATCTATGTCTGCGTGTGGTTGCTAGCAAATACACATATTGTTTCTAAATTATTTTGTGATAATGTCTGTGGAGAACACCATACAGGAGCCAGAGAAAACATTGCATAAATAGTCTCTAATTCTCTTCAACTGTATGAAATTAAAGCACTCTTAAGGATAGAAGAGTCTTGCTTGTAGGTAGTCTGTTAATTTTTCATACAGAAAATGAGTTTTTACCCAGAGAATCCATGCATTCTGAAGGCTGGCTCTATTTCCAAGCTTTACTCTGTTCATTATATACTTGAAGACGTCAGAGAAGCCAGAACTAGAAGTCCCAGTTGTACACAGTTTTCCAAAGGGTAGAATGAGCATACTCACATTTGTAGAGTGGAATATTGTATAAGATGACACATTTATATTATAACTGCATCCTCATAAGAATAACTCCATAATACAGAAAGCTACAATGGAGATGTATGTGTACGTGTGTGTGTATAAGGCTGGACCTTAGGGGTATCCTTACACTAGATGTATTCTGTGTTGACTGCCTCTAAGAGTCTGGTACTCTGGCTGTTACTCAAGGTGGTACCATTGCCAGTTCTTCTCTAACAGCATTTTGTTGGATATCTAGTCAAATAACTGTAAAATAAAATGGCACTTCCATAGTGCTGTTGATACTGCTATGGAACACAAGCGTGAGCAGCAGCGCTGAGCCTATAACACAGCAAGCAAAGCCAAATGTTGCCTTCCCTTGCAATACTGATCCCAGGTGACTTCTCATAGGCATTAGCAATGCTGGGATCTGCTTGGGATCACTGGCTGGGGCATGTTCTGATCTGTGTAGTGCTTTCCAAAGTGGCTACTTATCGGCTATGAAGCTGTGGCTGGAAGGATCAATGGAAAGAAAAAACCACTTCATTTCTATGCCATCTTATAAAAATCTTTGGAGTCACATGCAGAAGAAAAACCTCAGCTGAGCAGATTTCCCCACATGTGCAACTACAGCTACTATGCTGATGGGAAAACCCACTGATAGACAATTGTGGCAGTTCCCAAGATAAGATGAGCTGGCCTTCTTCACTAACCCATATCACATCAGATTTCAGAAGCTTGATCAATTTATTGACCTTGGACTTTTTGACCTCAGAAGAAGCCTAGGATTAGAACAATACGTATAAACGGAAAAGGCCAAATGTGACTTTTTACATATTTCCATTGCTTTGCCTGTTTGCTCTCTTGTATGCATGGTGTTCTTGAGAATCAAGTCAAAACAAGTACTCTTTTCCACTGAGATCAATGAACTCTAACACTGACTTTCCTCGGGGTGGCATAAATAGGAAATATGTGAAAATAAGTATTTTCTCAGCAAGACTGTGTACTTTTCCTCTCTGGCTTTACAGTGTGTAGTGGTCGTCGACTATTCTCATGCTTTTAATTGAATACACATTTCTCTCTTGCTCTTGATTCACAGATAAGAAGGTGCAAATTTTGCATAGCATTATTTTTCTGTCTTGCTCTTGTTGGCTGTGAAGCTGAACCCCAGAGGGATGCTCATCTGTTTAGCTGACCTGTTTTCTCTTGTTTTAGCAGTCCTCTCCTGCTAGGCTCTCCACCTGGGGCTGGAGCTGGTGACAGCAGAGTGGATGGGCCACACCTGTTCTTGGATCGGTGAATGGCTCTGCAGTGTGGTGTAACTAAAGCCTGAGAGCTGGGGCAGAGGAAGTTCCTTCAGAGCATAGTGGTGTGACAGATCAGAAAGTCCATGATGAGATGGTATCTCGTCAGAAAACAACAAATGTCTTCTTTGGTTAAGAATAAAGACTTCTTTTTTTAATGGCATGATTTAAGAAATACGTAATTAAGAAAGCATAGTTGACACCATACTATATCACAGTGTATTGAGATTATATCTAATACCTTCCCAGATGGTACACTGTCTAAAGCATGAACACTATTTCAGATCCATTTTCAATTCTAGTCCATCACATTAATTTACCAGATACACTGGCTTATCACTTCCCTAGTAGCTTGTGCTTTTAGCTGTTTACAGAATACTTTTGTGTGTAGTTTGTGCTCCTCCAGGTGCTTATTGCCCAGCAAATGCCACAGGAGCCAGCCTGTGGCCTCTTGGGAGACCTCCCAGGCACACAGCCCTGTGCAATTCCCCTAAATTTGTACAGCCTCAGGACTTTGGGCCACAGGTGGTCTAAACCAGCGTGACTGCAGATATGTCAATTAGCTAGGCTGACCTAAGTCCCGAAAACTGGCTGAAAAGCTGATTCTCAGCATTTAGCTCAGGAGCAGGAAAACATATTTCATAGCTGCTGAAAGCTGTTAAATACCTTCTTTTAATAGGAGTAATTTAAAACAACAAACATTTCTTTGGATTGTGCATTTCTTTCATGCAGTGGCCCAATTAATGGGGCCAAGTAATGAATGGAGGCACTGCTGGACTGTGTTTACACTGCAGTACCGCTTTAGCAACCTTTTGGTCCTGCTCGTGAGGCTGTAAAATGCTTTGTTCCTCACAGCATAAACACTATTATACTACTATTAGGGTTGGATTTACTTACCATTAGCAAACATAAATACTCCTGCATTTGGCACTGCCCCAGTGACAGAGAGGAGCTGAGGAATGCTGCCACAACACACAGTCAGAGGTTTCTGGAGGGGACTTCTCAGAACGGCCCCATACTTGCTGCTTTGGGGGTGTGGGCTTGGGCTAGCACAGAGAAGATCTGGAAGGGACGTGGCCAGCAGCATGGACGGCAAACAGCTGTTCTCCCATGCAGGAGCAGCACTGGGCTGCGCAGCGGAGATGGGACCTTAGTCATGCTCCTAAACTTCGTTCAAACACTAAATGTGTTGAAGGCTTCAGTAAAGTTTGGGAACAGGTTCCTTGAAGAAATTCCTGGTATTTCCTGGTTCCAGGCAGGCTGAAAAACACTGTGAGAATGTGGTGGCTTTTGGTATGTCCATTTATGGGCATGAATCAAAGGAACTGCAGGGAGGAAAAAAAGTGGAAAATGAGAGGAAAAATAAGTTAACTGAGCTACTTCCTCTCTCAGATTCTTCTTGGGTTTTGGGCAAAGCCTTACAGTGGTATTTCATCCCAACTTCTCCTTGCTAACTACTTCCATATGTAGGCATAGTATAACATCAGTTAAAGCCACATTTAAGCACTGTTTTTAAAGAACTTCAGTTTTTGGTGGTAGGGTGAAAAGTCAGAATGGTTGAATTATTAGATGTTTAGGTAAGAATATTACTGTTTCTTCTTACATCTAATGACCTTTTCACTGTAATGGTACAAGTGCTTTCTTCAAGTGTGATGTCTGAAAAAGCTATGCTGCATGAAAAAAAATACAAATGATCTAGTTAGAGTATGCTATTTCTGGTCGTGTCCAAAAGTCAGTTTTCTCAGCTGAGTCCCTGTCTTTGTGAGACAAACAACTGGATACTGTTCAAAGGCTTATTTGTTCCTGTGTGGTTATGGATCATTAAAAGTGGCTCATTCTTGAAGATTTTCTTAACTAGCGTCTTTTGGATGTTTCTTAGCTCTGAGGAATCTGACAAATTTCCATCTGGAGAGTAGAGCTTATTTCATATGAAAGGGCAATAATCCGTGTCTGTTGTTCACATCTGTATTGTGTTAGAAAGTTAAGCTGCAAATTCATGCAAAAGTGTTATGATACAAAAATCTGAAATATGATGGCTTAGAGGTATTCCACAAATTATTTGATACTCTGGTCTCCAGCCACCTTGAATTCCTGTTTAATGATTAACTGAGTATCATTTATTAAATGACTATTGACTTTACAGTGGTCCGTTACCAATCAGATTATTAGTATTGCTGGAGATCCATTTTAAGGAGCTAGTCATTTGAACGAATATACTTTTATATATGAATATTTTAAAAGTACAGCACCAAACCTGCACAATACATTTTTCTGAAGATTCAAACATCCAAAAGCAAACTTACAAAACAAGGTATTTTGGAAGGAATATGAACCAATGTTCTCTCGCATGTAAGTGACTTTGGACTTCCGAACTCAAGTTTTGTTCCTACATCTATGGAGCTTAGGCACAAAGAATGAAATCAGGAAACATCTTTACAGTTGAAAGGCCCACATCTTAGCCTTCATTTAAGATGCCATAAATTCCACACAAAGGCTCCTTTTTCCAGCAATACCTTTGAAAGAAAGTGTTACAAACAATATGATGCCTACCTACCCCTCCAGAAGACCTTACAACAAAGTATTAAAATTTCTTTACCTCCAGAGATAAAACCTTTAGAGATTTAACACCTATGAATGCATGCGTCTGTTAGAAGACTACATGTCTTCCTTGAAAAAAAAGAGTGCAAATCATTATAATGCAGTGATAGCTGAGATTTGTGATCCTTGATATACCGAGGGGAGAGCAATGACTTGCATATGCAATGTACTTCCTTATTTTAATTCACAGTGGCAACAGTGAACTGCTATTGAAACATTCTGACAGGAGGCCTCTTTTGTCCTTCCCCTTGACCTGTGAAGCAGTGTGATCACCTGTCAGATGGCAGGTGAAGCACCTGCATCATCACATGACCGGGCAGAGGACAGGTTTGTGGTCTCGAGCTGTTTTTGGGGAGATACTTTGTGGATGTCTAGTTGCAGGTGGCCCTTCCTAAACCAGAGCACTGCTGATGCTCTCTGACCCCATAGCCGTGTACGCCTGGCACAGCAGGGAGACAGCGCCAGGGAGGCCACAACGCTGTGCGTCTGAGGTGTCTGAGATAAAGGTCACACCCCAGAGGGCCCGGACCAGAACCTGAGTGAATGTCATCAATCAGTCACGAGACTCAAGAGCTCGGTGCGATAAGGAATGGCCGTTCACTATGATGTCTGATATCATTTTGTAAAAGAATGCAGGGCAGAGTTGTTAATGAAAGGGCTTGAGCCACATCATATGCACCCCATTTCTCAAGGGCATTAGTCCCAACCTGAGAGCTTCTGTAGTGAGGGCTATGAATGAAGTACATGTACGTCCTGTCCTTGCTGGAACCAGAAATGAGAGTTTTCTTGTTATTTGGGGGTGGAGCCACAGTAGCGGTTGGACAACCAGTCCTTGTGGCTGTACAAGCGTTTGAAGTGTTTCCAAGGTGAACTGGATGGCTGCATCATATTCATAACCTGAAAAAAAAAATAGAGGGAGAAAAAATGCCGGAGAGTCTCAGGGAGTGTAAGAGCCAGAGGCTACCCAAAACTATTTCATATGGAACATAGAAAGCCACTTCCTCATGCCAGGAGAATTCCTCATATTTTTTAGAGGAAGGGGAAATGCATCTATGGCCTTGTGCAAAGCCTGGTGAGGCCACTGGCACAAATCCCATTGACTTCTCATTAGTTTAGAGCTCTGTTGTCCGTCATTAGTCAAAGCTGGTGTTATGCAGATTTGCTGCTAATGCTAGCTCAAATCAATGGGATTGGAAAGTGCTCAGGAAGGATGGACATTTTTGCAAGCTAACACTCTTTCACTACCGGGAAATTCCAGATTGAACTTGTTTGCCTGAAAAGGATTCTTGTTGGAGAGTACATTTTTTTTTTTTTTCTGAAAAACAAGAACTAATGCTTCTAGTGCAAAGGTTAATTTTAAATTCAGAGAATCCCCTCGTCTTAATAAAGAGACAAAAAAAGTCTGTTATTATTGTAGGACCTAGCACAGGACTGAAGCTTTTCTTTTAGCTTTAGAGGGATGAGGGAAGTGACTCAATACAGTCCCTATCCTGTTTTTGCTTATCTGAAAGGAACATTTGGATCATTATGAAAATGTGTAGCTCTTACAACACTTATCATCTGTGGGCCTGCAAGAGTTTGAGTCAATGGACAGTTTATAGACAGAACTGTCACGTAAATTGATTTGCCCCTGGTCATCAAGTAGGAAGATAACCCCAGTGTTTGCATCTGAGTTTAGTACTCCGTCTGCCACACCGTACTAGTCTTCAGCTGAAGGAAAACCACATCAAAATGAGTCCTACTCAGCATAAAGGTTAAATCAGAAGATCTAAGAGGCCCCTTCCAACCCTTATTATGCTGTGATTTTTACAATACAACTCATTAGTTCTTCACTGATATTTTTACCAAATTTCGGACTTCTGGATTTGACTCTAGAGTCAGGGGCCACTTCAACGCAGATACTTTAAAAACCATTTTTCTTGCCGTAGCTGAAAACAGATCTTAACCAGTGGAACATGTCAATGAAATTAAGTATGCTGCATGGAGTATTATAGTAGGAGTTGAATACTATGGTGACCAGCTGTCTCATTTTAAAGCCACCACATGTGACACAGGAGGAACCTGCTGCACCTCCTAATGCAATACTGGGGTTAACAAAGCAAGCCTGGCCCTGCGCTCCGTTCTAAATTCAGAAGACTAACAAACTACAGATGGTTCACTAGCAACAGAACAAGTAACCATAAATCATCAGCTCATTCATAAGTGTATGTACCTCTGGACAAAAATCTCCACCATGCATTTTTTATTTTCACCTAATGCAAAGGCAAGCCCTTTTAGGAATATGTAAACAGCAAAGACTAAAGGTAAATGAAATACCAAGCCGTTTGTATAAAAAATATAAATACTTTATTTTCAACTAAAAAGGTGCAAACATGTAACTTTTGGTCACACTTCTCAACAAATAAACTGTCCAAAAAGAGTCATAGTCAAAGAAAGAAACAAATGCTCGAGTGGAAAGACTGATGAGCTACAGAAGAGCCATTTTTCTTAAAGACACTTGTTCAGTTAAGTAGAAGTAAATGTATTTTGCCAGATGAGTGCTTTGTAAGGATACAGGCACCTCAACTCAACAGTCTCCATCTGGATCACCATCAACTCACCATTTGGCCCTATCTGAACAATTTCCACTAGAGTATCTATTTCATGCTTTGGATGCATTGTCAGACAAGCTTTAAATCCTACCTATCTTGTTCCAAAAAAGAAGGCTATCATTGAAATGTCAAAGCATTAAACAAAGGCACAAAACTTTAAATTAATTTAGATAACTGTACAAATATATATACACACAGTATTTACAATATTAATAAAAAGTAGCTTGTTACAGGTAAATTAACTGCCACAAGCTGTCCAGTCTAACAGACATGATTCTGATTCTTGTTGACCAAGTCATATGAATCAGTGTCAGAGCTGAAACATTACTGTCCTGACTAACAGAACACCTTCTACTTAGCACCTTGCTGGGCGAGTGTTTGCATTCCAGCTGTTGCTGTCACTAAACCAGCACCGGCAAAGATGCTAACGGGGTCTCCTTCTCAATTGCACTACTAGACGAAGCACGCTGTACCACATTAAGGGAGTGTTTGCTCAACTCTGCTTTTCCTGCCTATTTCCCTTAACCCCTTGTGCCACTTCACAAACAGCGTGTTCTGAAGCTGTGTCTTGCTGTGGTCCCACCGTCCGTTTTACTTTCTTCTTCAAACCACCATTTGGGGTCAGTAGAAAAGTTGTCTTAAATCACATGGAGCAGTTTGTTGAAAATGAAAAAAAAAAAACTGATTTAAATACCTTGTGCTATCGAATCATGTTTACAAATGAGATGCAAATCAGTTCAAGTTGAGAATCTAGTTAGCGTCTCCTTCTGGCTTTATGCCATGTCTCCATACATCTTCCTGTAGTACAGAGACTCAAAGATGTCATTGTCTCCAGGGCAGTTGTAGTGGCACGCGCAGGTCTTGATGAACATCATTTTCCTTTTCATGATCTCTCCATCGGGGCACTTGAACTCCACGGGGAGGGTGGCTGTTCTGTGGGGTGTGCAGCAACGCCCATCAGTGCAGACACCACAGAACTTAGCTCTGTAGGTCTTCACGCTGGTGCAGCCAGAGAGCTCAAACTTGACAGGCTTGGAGATTTTGGGGGTGCGAATGCACTTTTTGCCTTTCTGTTAGGATATAAGGGAATACAAAATGTTTAGAAGCTAAGCTTTCACACAGCACGAAGTTTGCAAGCTAAGTGCAAGCAAACATGCTAATCCTTATTATACTTTCATCAAGCAGGAGTGTCTTATATAGTGCCATAACACAGCATGGCAGAAAATTAAGGGCATTCAATTGTTCACGATTCACCACTGCAGCAAAAGTCAAATTTCAAGGTAAACCATGTGAAACTGACTGCTTGTCAGAACTGCACTTTTTTGGTAAATCACAGGGTTTTGCTACCGGGTGGAAGGATCCTAAGTAGATCATACATAAAGATGAGACTATTTACCTTGATGTTCTCCTCCAGGTCTGCTTCACAAGGTCTGACCATGCACAGTCTACTCTGTTTCTCCAGTCTGCAGAAGGCATTATCATTGGTGACCCTGGTTGAGATGCCCATGCCACAGGTCTTGGAACAAGCACTCCATTCAGTGGTCTGCACCAGGCAGTTGGCACGCATCATTGTTGGGTCTGGACCATAAGTATCTTCCAGTCTGTATGCTGCAGGGGACAGACAACCAGGATGAGACCACTGTCTGATCTCATGCCCTGCTAGAGGTTCTCTTCCCTTTCCTTAGAAATTCAAGCAGCCAGAGTTATCTGTGGGGTGAACCTGCTAACTGCTGCACTCCAGCTGTCAGTGTGTCCAGTGTCAACCCATCCCACTGCCACCAACCTCCATACAGGGTGCCCCTTCCCCCAGGGCTGCCATCCACAGAGGGGACCCCACTCACCAGCGAGAGCAGGTCCCACGGCGGTCTGCTCTTTGGCCTCGTCGCAGACCCACTCCTCGCAACACTTTCCGGGGAGCTTCACCCGGCGTGGGTAGGGGCAGTCGGGGCTGGGCAGGCGGACGTCCATGCTGCAGAGGGGCACGCAGCCCACTGCGCCGTCCAGGCAGGTGCACTGGTACTTGCAGCTGCTCTGGAAGGACTCTCCGCTCCGATACACCATGCCGCTGAAGACGCACGGGGCGCCGTCCCGAGCTGCGAGGGGCAGGAGGTGGAGGGTGAGGCGGGCGGGAGGTGCAGCGGGACGGGGCTGCAGCCCCGGCTTCCCCCTTCCCCAAGCACCAGCCCGGCAAGACCCCCCGTGCCCGTTCCCCCGGCAGGCGGCAGCCCCGGCCCCCACTCACCGGTGCAGACGCCGATCCTGCGGTTGGCGGGGGAGCCGAAGTCGCAGAAGAGCCCCTTGTGGTGGTCGCAAGGGTCGCGCTCGGTGCAGAGCTCGCCCAGCTGCTTAGCGCAGACGCGGCAGCAGCCGCAGCCGTCGAGCACCAGGGAGACGCCGGCGGGGCAGGTGGGGCCGGGTCCCGCAGGGCACTGGCACTGCCCGCTGCACTCCTGGCCCTGCGCCTCCTGCGAGCGGCCGGGGGGGAGAAGAGAGAGACGCGTCAGGGCCGCCGCCGGGACCGCACCGGACGGGGCAGGGGTGGCGGCGCCGCGGGCAGCGGCACTTACCGAGTTGAGGAGGGCGAGGAGAAGGGCTACGGCGAAGCTGGCAGGGGCCATCCCGCGGCGGTCGTCGGCTTGTGGGCGGCGCGGCGTCGGGCAGGCAGCGGCGTCGGGCTGTCCGGCGGAGGGGCGGCGAGGTGAGCAGAAGTGAGTGTCCCGCGGGGCGATTCTTCTCAGCGACACTGGACGGACGGGCCTGTCGCGATGTGCGCTGGGTCGGCGGTCGGGTGGCTGCTCTGTGCTGCTCGGCTCGGCTCCGCTCTCCTCCGCTCCTTCCGAGTCTGGCGGGAGAGTGGCTGTGTGTGTCTGCCGAGTGCCGGGACGGCCGCCCCTTTATACGCGGCGGCGGCGCGGCCTCGCCAATGGGCTGAATGGGGCCGCGGACAAACAGCGACATTCCGCGCATTCCTGCGCGCCGCGCCGCGCCGCCCGCCCCGCCCCGTGCCGCCGCC
>VWYH01004338.1:279082-343089 GCA_013399365.1 Pampusana beccarii | reverse complement strand
CCTAGCCTGCCCTTCCCTTCCCTTCCCTTCCCTTCCCTTCCCTTCCCTTCCCTTTCCCTCCCTTTCCCTTCCCTTTCCCTTCCCTTTCCCTTCCCTTTCCCTTCCCTTTCCCTTCCCCTCTTTTCTTTCTTCTTTTAAAGCAAGAGGATGTTTTTCCCCCACCTCCCTGTGTATCATTTCAATATTCAGTGATGTCATGTTGTTTGACCTCCACTTTAAGGCAAGGAATGCCAGTGTTTTGGCTTCTGACCTGTAGAAGTATATTAGTGTTAGTGAAAGAGACTGGCTTTATGCATCTCATTAGGCAAGATTAAATCTGATGGATCTCTTAAAAGATACCGTCTTTTGCATGTTGGCATTCTCCCACTGCCATACCCCCAGTTCTTTCTATCCCTCCATATGTAGGGATACTTCCACACTATGATACAGCAATATGTATACACGGGATTCTTGAGGGAAAAAGAAACATTTTCATGTAAAGCCCCAGTAGGATATATAGTACTGTAAAGCTGTTATTTATATTCTGCCAGCACTGTACTTGGGCTGGTAAAGTCGTTTGGATGTTGTTTCTTCTACTTGAAATTCTCCATTAAAAGAGATCAGATTGGCTCTGAAAGAAAAAAAAAAGTCCCAGAGGAACAGTTATGGTAAATAATGTATGTTCCCAAACCCATGAGGCCTCCTGAAATCTGTATTTACTTGAAGGACTCCAATGGCCTCAGTGTTGGGTAAATAATATGTGTACCAAACTATGTATGACATGCATACCAAAATGCAAATGTAACCAGGTAAACAGAATGCCTTTTTTAAATGCCTAAATATGGCAGGAGAACATCAGAGGGAGAGAGGCTCTAGACGTGTTTTATAACTTTCCATGTAAGAGGTTTTTTCAAAGAAACAATTTTATTAAACAAAACCTAAGAATCTCACTGACAGAAAAAGTATGCTTAAAAGTAACAAACCACCAGAAAGCCAGGAAATCCAAAATTAAAGGATAAATCTGTCCTATGTCCTCACACTGCGGGCCAAGTAAAGCAAGTCCCATCCACTTGCTGCCCAGAGAAAAAAAATACTTAAATAGGCATTTGGACTTCAGAACTAATTCTAGTCTTGCACCTCTGTGAATCAGGCATTAGCCCACTGAATCACCAGTTGTATGAATCCATGAAGGTGGGCAGGAATCAGGGTCCGTCAGGTTTGCCTTTTTGTCGTTTTGGTTTCTGTGCTCTTAGATGTGACTCCTCAGGTACCACGTTTGCGCATGTGCAGGTATGCACAGGGCTGAAGGGAATCTGGAAGCAAAGGTAGTTCTTTCAGAGTCCAATGGGTTATCCTTTCTGATGACAATATGTCATGGGTTGGAGAAGTACATCTTGGCATTGACACATAAAATGGTTAAAATGCACTGATTTTGACTTCCATGCAGGTGTTTATATAGCACATGCTTTTAAGATAGTATATTTTTTCTGCTGAAACTAGGAATTCGCTACACCAGCCTTGCAGACTTGTGTACACAGCTATATACGGTATGTGTGTGTCTACATCAGCTTCAGTTGGTATAGGTTCTTTGGTGAAGTCTTGTAAAATGTACAGGTGTGGGTATGCTACATTCCTCTCTTGTGTTTTTCCTTCTTTTTTTTTTACCTCCTTCCCCCCCGAAAGTCACTTGATCAGGTATCAGACATCCTGAAAACCTGGCAAGACTACAGGAAAGTGGCTAGACGTGGAGTATTTGTGTACTTAAAGAAAGAATCTTGCACATTTTCAACTTTCAGTCACAGATTTTTTTTTTATAAGAGCAATTGGAGGTCTGAGCCAGCCCTCAAAGCGGAAATCAAAAGCTCCCAGAGAAACACATCCAAGGAATGTGAATCTGATCCAAGAACCATACGCAATGCACATACAGTACTGTCAGTCTTATAGGAAGTCTTGCCATATATGGACATCTGGACCCTGAGCTGTTTATCATCGTGCTAGGCTTGTAGCTGGCTTCAGACATTTCTGGCTTGCCTCAGGTTCAGTATGCCAATTAGCTCCTTTCCCAAAACGCTCACCAGAATATTTCTTAAAAATTGTAATAAATATATCTCAAAGTCCTGAGAGGTCTAGTTAAAGTTACGTTAGGAGGCTTTTGCTTAAAGTGCAGATTCCAAGCAAGATACTCTGCTAGCTCAGAAATTGACACAGAACAAAAATAGAGATGTATTCCATTGTGAATGTGGTTGCCTGGTATTTGTCTCTCTAAGAAGTCATCTGGTAACTTATTCTATGTATCTGCAGGCATAGAAAGTGCTCTGTAGTACACCACTTACTGGACGGTTACTCATCCTTTCTGGAGGGACACGTGAGCGCGTGAATCAACAAAGGCAAAGCGAAATAGAAAACTTCATTTCCCAGGAGCTGTCAAGCAAGTTCTGCATGTTGTGCCATTTGTATTGCTTTATTAGTGAAGCACGTGGTGCAAGCCTTCTGCCTTGGAGCCGTGACAGTTCGCGTCAGCTCATCATACCAAGGAGAGGCATTAGCTCTTCTCCAAAGTGAAGTGAACCAAGAAAGCTGGGCGGTGCCGTGGATGGCGTAGGGCCTACGGAAATGTTCAGTGCTGAACTGGTGGACCTAGTCCAGGTTCCTCGAGATACTGGGTCGGATTGTCTGCTAGAGTTAGTCGGGCAGATTCACTGAACGCACTGTTGGCCATCAAAATACTTGGA
This sequence comes from Pampusana beccarii, assembly GCA_013399365.1. Classification (NCBI taxonomy): domain Eukaryota; kingdom Metazoa; phylum Chordata; class Aves; order Columbiformes; family Columbidae; genus Pampusana; species Pampusana beccarii. The sequence goes on along the minus strand of VWYH01004338.1, from coordinate 340,378 downwards.
CTTGAGGAGTCCAAGTCCATGGAGCGGAAGCTACTCAGCAGTATGAGCAAAGCAAAACCATCAGATGTGATTCCCGTTAGCGGTTCTGAGTTGTGTTGTTTTCCGTAATCGCCATCATTCAAACTTATGTTCTAACTTGTTATATTTTGTTACTTTTAGAGTCACTGAGAATGCTGCTTTAAGCTCTTGGCTTCATTCTTAAAAAGTAACTGGCATTTTTTATGAATGTGTGTAGTCTTAAAGCAGCAAAGTGACTACTGGAAGTAGAATAATCTAAATGAGCATTCAAAGCACATGTAAAACTATTTGTACGAAAGACAGATTATAAGCAGTATGAAGTCAAAGGTCCTTTACCTACCAAGCCTCAGGTTTAGTGTATCTGATTTTATTTCGAAAAATTTGCCATAGATTGTATCAGCAGTGTAGGGAGCAGCATTCATTACATCTGCACAGAAGTTGGCTGTATCCTGGGTTTTTGTGGGGAAGTGCAGAGCCCTTCCACAGCTCGCAAAGGCAGTAAGGAGGGAAGAGACTTTCGGTTGTTAATTTCTCAGATTTGACTGAGGTATGCAAACTCTTGCAGGAGTAAGTTAACTAGTGTAGAGCTGCAGTGAGTCACTAACCAGTCCTTTGACAATTGCGCTGTAAATGGTCAACAATTAATAAAAAATGAGTGTCATTGGCTGGTGAGGAAACATGGTCAGGGACTTGATTCAGAACATACACCAGAAATCCTTTGAGGTCCCTCTCATAGAAGAACCATGTGGAAAACAGCTGGAGGAACACCTCCTCCTATTTTGTCATGGCTTCTATGCGCAAGAATGAATCAGATATGCTTATTCTGAAATGAATACAATTTTATTTTCTGTTTTTCAATCTGCTTTTCTCAGGAGCTGTCAATGTAAAGTTTGAGGTTTTGAGGTTTTTTTTCCCCCAAGCTGAGAGACATTGATGTTTAATTAAGACTTGACCAGATTAGGGACTTCACTTAACAAATGCAGTTTGTTTTGCTGTAAACTGTGGGATCTCTTAATTGATGTTGTTGCTGCTGTGGAGAAGTAGAGGCTCGTGGAGAATCCAGTGGGATACATTTTTCCATGTTGTCTGATAGGTAGGATCAGTTTTGCACATTCGAGGATGATGGATAGGGCATTTTCTTCGGGGAAAAAGAGAGATCACTGTCTGTGAAATGTGTCCCCTTTTTGATGCAACCTGATTCACTGACCTCATTATAGCGTAGCATGGGCTTCTCTGTTTACACAGGCCTTCCTGAGAAAGTAGAGGAGTTGGATTATTGTATAGGTCTATAATGCCTATGAAGGAATTGACAAGCACACTGCATCAACTGACCTATAAGGGAACGTGATGTCCTCAATGTATTAATGTACGATTTCAGAGATTGCTTGATTTTCAGGAAAATGGTTCCCTGTGGTTCAGCTGCCAGCTTGGCTGGCTGTTTTTTCAGCAAGTGATGTGTGGTATGTGACCTGTGTAAATACATCTGTACAATTGACGCAGACGGGGAAACTAGGATGTAACCTACAACAGCCAAGGTGGCTTCCTTATTGACCTGCGGATGTGTGTGAAATCTAACAACTACCGGGCTAGGTCTGAAAACCATCTTATAATGTGAATCCCTCTGGTGTTGGTGGGAAATTCTCTGTCAGACTGTTTTTCACGTGGAGCTGAGAAAAGCAGATACTCGAAGAAATGTGCGTTGTCAGGGAAGTGGGGGCATTTCTAAGATAATTTGATTTTCTGAAGAAACTAATCGAGGAAACTTAGTTGTTTTAAACAGCAATGGTTCTCAGGTCTCAAGTTTACAACCATGTCACTACAAATGTCTTGGCGATTAGTGGCTTTTAAGTAATAGGCATAAAGTTGTAAAAGTGGTAGGATTTACACTAACAGCAAGTGTTTCTGAGCATATTACTCCATTTATAACATTTTTATTAAAGGGTTTTAAATAGAAATCAAGGTTAGGTTTTTACCGTACCTGGGTGTTTGTTTTGACCATTTTGGACAATGGAGTCTTTATGAAATTGGAGTCTATGAAGTTATTTGTAGAGCATTTCTTGTGAGGAAGTTACCCGTGATGGATCTTGTGGAAAAGTCTAACCTTAATAGCATGGTAGATCTGAATGATTAGTTAAGATTCATTTATGACATGGGATGAAAAGACAGTTCATCAATTGCCTTTTTTTGTTACCTAAGATTTGCAAGGTATTTGAAAATTCTAAAAATGTCCTAACCAGGGTTCACCCTGTGAGTTAGGAACTTTGTAATACAAAAATTTCAGGTGAGTTTTAAAAGCACATATGAACTAGCTGCATCTTTTTCTTTCTCCTCATGTCACTCACAATATACAGAGGGTTGAATTTCAAATTCACTGCCAACAGCTTTCTTATTTTACTGTCTTACATTTAGTGAGACCTCATCTAGGCACTTATATATACTTGTTTTTTCCTTCATAAATGGCTTGCAAAGGCTTGGGAGCATGCTTTTTGTTTCTTTTTTGCCATCAGGCTGCCACAGGGGGGAGTAGAAGTTTGCAAAGGACTGTGCTGCCCAAGAAGGCGCGGATGCGGGTGGTGTATTCCAGGTGCATACCCTGGCCAGTCCCTTAAGGGGAGAAGAATGGGCGCAAAAGAAGCGTGGATGTGCTAGGAATGAAAGGGTTGGTTGGAGGAAGGAACTGTAAGGTTTCTGCAGCTGGGACAGGCGGAATGGTTCACTGCATCGCAAAACCACGCTGTTTTTCTTATTCATTCCAACCAGCTTTTCTGTCCAGATGTAAGGGGAATGTGACTGAATTGTTTTCTTGCCTCAGGAGGAAAGATGACATGTGGGAGTTGTACAGTACTTGCAAAATCCCTGTCGTTCTGACGAAAGGCTTTTCCCACGTTACGGCTATTTGCTAACGAAGAAAAAATGCTAGGCAGAGGCAAGGCGTCTTTGCAAGACAGAGGACAGAGTGAAGAAAGTTTTGCCAACTTAAAGGGTTGTTCTTGTGGGACTACTAGCACTGGTGAAATCTTCTCTGCTTGCTTAATGCCTGAGTAGCTGGATGCTCTGCAGGCCCTGTGCAGTGAGGATGAGGAGGGAAGATGTGTTCCTCACGCCATGGCCCTGGCTGCAGGGTTACTCTCTCGTCCTGTGTCTGACCGCAGCTGCTCCTGCAGTGTGTGGTCTATGGCAGCAGCATCCGTCAGCCACTGTCCTGCCCTGCCAGTGGCCCTGGGGCAGTTTTGGGGAGGAGGGATGTGGGCGGAGGTGGGGATGTAGGTGTGTGAGCAGAGGGAGCGGGCTGGGATTTTGGAGTAGCACAGCATGACAGGAGGGTGGAAAGGGGCTTATCCCGCTTGTCAGCTTCACACCCACGTGGTGGATTTGAGCCTGTACCCAGAGACAACCAGCCATGGTGCTGAGTGGGAAAGCGCAAATAGGGCTGAGGACAGAGGTACATGTACGTGTTTGTGTGGGAAGGGCTGGGGGAGGACACGGAAGGAAGCGGAGGAAATGGTGTGCAAGGAGACTGATGTAAATGAACCAGCCAAGGATGAGGTGGGCTTGGCAGCTTCCTTCCCACCACCTTCACAGCCCTTTACTGCTGAGAAACAGTGTCCAGGTCTGTTCCGCCACAGGCGAACTCGTTTGCCAGAAGAAGAGAGGAGATGTGTCTGCAGTGAAGCCTGGGTGCTCCTGTTCTGAGCACTTTGCGGTGCCAGTCTCCGTGTTCCCTCGTCCTTCTGTGCTCAGGAACACGCTGTGCTGAGGGGCACGGTGGAGTGACTACGTGTGTCTTGCTTTTTGGGTCTGGGTTGAGGAGTTCTGTCACTGAACAGCCTAGACAACAATTTTGGGGGAAGAATGAAGTAATTTTCAGGAACTGCTTAATAATCAGGAAAGCAACTGAAAGGAGTGAATCAGGTACATTTTCTTTCATAAAATCCTCTGGATCTCAGTGTGCAGATCTGTAACAAAACAGAGTAAGCAAGGAAAAAGGAAGAATTAAAGGAGAAATGCAAAAATTATGTTACTGTAACCTATCAATCATGATAAATACCAATGCTGTTTATTACTTGCTAAATGTGTTTTAGAAAATATGGTGAGCGGGTCTTTGCTTTTGATTTTAATGGTGGAAGTAGGATGGGATGGTGAACAATTCTTTGGGTGATTTTTTTCTGTGCTTTTTATATGTTCTGTGATTCCTGGACTGTTGAACTATCATCAGAAGGAACCCGGGAGAAATTAATATTCTTTGTTTATGGTATATGGCTAAATTGAATGCCTGTTCCACAACCTTGTGCCTAACATACACAAAAAAAAGAGAATTAATGGTCCTGTTTTCAAATAAGACATAAGGAATTTGTTTATGCTTTTGGGAGGTAATGTATCTAGGTTTGAATGGAACTATGTTAAGTATATTGAAAGTCTCAAGGAATGCAAGGCTGGTTTTGTTCCAACAATAAACATCTAAGATAACAAGAGCATTTATACATTTGGCAAACTTGTGCCTAAACCTCATGTTTCTTGTTTTTTCTTAGGGTTGGTTGTTATAAGTTCGGGAGTTAACCAGAGATAAAAATGCAAACAGAAAGAAAAAATAAATTCAGAGCAACTTTGAAATTTTCCCTTGGTTCCAGTGATGCACAAGTTATAGAAAGACTTAAAGTCAGAAACATACTGAAGATTGTACCATGGTTTATTTCACCCATCTGGACTCTTGCAGTAATAAAAACCTGGAGAACACTGACCTGAAGCAGTGTCACATTAACTCACTTTTAAAGATTCCTACACTTCTGTCCTACTTTTCCTAAAGCACATTCAGCTTGGTTTGTCAAAGCTTTTTTTCTTAGAGGAGGAAATTGGCAGTGACGTGTGAGCATATGAAAGAAGAGAATAAAAGGGCAGGCACCTAAAAACGTAAAAACCTAGACCCTGGTAAGAGTGCTTCTGCAAAGTACAGTGTCAAGATATTAATTATGGACATGGTGGTTTTTTTCTGTAACATTTGAAGAATCAATATGCATACCACGACAAATGGAAGAGCAAAACCAGTATTATGTGGTTTGTATTTTCAGAATATTTTCTATGGCTTTTCCTTTCTCATTGCTTCATTGTTTTCAGGGAAAAAAAAAAAGTGTCTGAAGTTTGAGGGAAATCATAGCAATCCTTTTTGAGGGTTTGAGGCATCCAACACTTTGGCTAGATGTGTTAGCCCTTCTATTTCTACTCTTCATCAGTGTATAGAATGTATGGATAGCATAGTTACTGTAGTGTAATTGAATCATTCTTTTAGTTGGAAAGGTATAGATGTGTGTTTCTGGTACTAGAGGTCACAGGCTTGTTCCTGCGGGGACTCCATTTTACATTATGTTCAGAGCTGATTCATAATGTACTTCTGACATTTGAAAAAGGTTATTTTATTGCAATATAATTCCAGCAAGAAAACCACACATGCTGTGCTTCAAGCCAAATTAGTTGATGAATGGATGAGGTGTTGAATTTTTATATCTTGAAGGCCACCAGAACAAATCCTGCCAAAGTTATGTTTTTGCTCAAAATTCCTTTGTTTGTCCTGTTTTTCCTGCAGACCAACACAGAGCAGTACATTCTCATCACTTATTTATATAAAAAAAGTTAATATGCAACAAAAAAAAAGCCAAAGCAACAAGAAGTTTTGTCCCATCAAATATTTACCAAGCAAGCCAAGCAGGAACATAGTGGCAGGACTTGAAGCATATTTGATATTCCCAGACTGAGTGAACCAATGTATTGAAGTTTTGGGGAGATCTAAGATGGGAATAACAGGGAAGGTGGAGAGAAATAAACTCCAAAGGTTAAGGCAGTACAGCCCCCATAATTTGTGTGATATGAGGCCACAGTATCGATGCTTCTGGTGAAAACAGACCGAAGGTCTGTGATCCTCTTACCTAATGACATTTTTTGCTTGGAAGGAAGTTTTGAATCAGTAAGTAAATGTACGGGCTGAGATAACTGTTAGACATAATAGAATTCCCAGCTATAAATAGCTTCAGCAGATTGACCGTAGGACAGTGGTGGCATTCTGCCTGACCAGCTGTGATATGTCATCACCAGGGCACAAGGGGTAAAACTTTCTTCCCTACCCACCTCTGCCCTTTGCACCTTGCAGAGTATTCACCTACTTTTGCATCATTTGTGTATCAAATCCGAGTTCATTTTAGAAGCTTTCTCCTTTTCCTGACCATTATTTTCCCATTCCTACAGCAGTGCGAGTTACCGTTCCTTCCCACCAGCTTTCCCATTTCACTTGGGTCTGAAGTGAGCTGCCCCATCTCAAGCATGGAAGTAAAGCTGTCGCTCCTCACCACCTTCAGCTCGGCTTCCCACGAACCTCCTTCTCTGTCTTCAGAGTAATGCTCCCCTCTTACGATAGGTGACTTCTTGATCTGCTTCTGAATACAAGCTGGTAGTTAAGACTGCTTTGGCAAGCTTAGGGGAGTTTTCATGGGACAGCATATAGATGAATGTGGGAGGCTTTTTGATAGGCCATCGAAGGGTCTCAGAGATTTGTTCAGCCTGTACAGTAGCTTGGATGATGTTGTTAAAACATCTCTGCTTTCCAAGCTGGAAAGGTCACTGTGTTTCTTTAGAATATTTTTGGAGATGTTTCTGTGGTTTTTCAGATCTAAAAATAAACTATGATCAACACACTTAAAAATTATGACGGGATTTTTTTTCCAAGAGTGTATAAGGCAGTCACATATTTGTTTTCCTCTTACGGAACCAGTCAAAACTACGGACTGGCTACGAAAATCCCCTTCAGATCTCCAGGACTTCTTTTTGTGTGTGTGTTTAAAGCTAGGGGCAACTGCCTCACTATCTATTCATCTGTCTTAGGCAGTTTATACAGCCTATCATTTTCTCAACTGAACATTTCTCACCAGGAACATTTGTGGTCTTTTATTCTTAAATTTCTAGGGCAATTGGGAAGCTTTAATCAAAATTTGTTTTCATTAGAAACAGGCATCCCGATGAAATAGGCCCTGTGCATCACTTTTATTAATTTTCAGCAAAATGAAACTTAGATTTTTTTTTTTTTTTTAACATGTCAGTGTTCTGGTTTGATTTTGGAAGGGAAAAACATTTGGGGAGTTTATTTTGAAATTCACTTTGTATCAGTAACCTACTGGTCTTGATTGGTCTGGAGAAGATTTTTAAGTTAAGAGACTTTTTTAATGTCTGTCACTGGAAGTGGGGCTGAAGAGAAGTTTGGAATCCCAGTATTCTTCAAGGAGCAGAAAATCCATTTTCTGAACCACATCAAGGAACACTTAAAACATTCCTTGATTCGTTTTGAGTCACTGAAGCATACTGTGTAAAAGAAAATTTGATAACACAGTTTTAGTGGTTTTGTGTTCCTAAAATCCCATTGTTGTACATGTCAGCGGTACAAGGCCTTGGACTGGATAGTTCAAAGGCTCAGTGCTGGATAACACGCCAGTGAGTCCAACAGGTAGGGTTTTATCACTGATAGCATCTTTGGAGAGCTTCAGCCATCATGCTGTGTCATCTTTACTTGAGTTCGGAGTGTTGTCTCGAGTCACTTGTAAAGTACTTGTAAAGAAACGGTATTTGTGTGTCGCACTTTTTCGTGGCTGGGGTTGCAGGGGAAGTTCCTGAGACACAGAGCAAGAGGGACTGAGTATAGTGAGAGCTCCTTTGGAGACCCAAAGGTGCTAACCTGTTGTTCTCTGATGGCACTCACACACGAGGGGAGGGTCTTACCTCCTCTCACAGCTGCTTCATGACCATTTTGTGTTTGTTGTGTGCCATCTAAGTGGCCCCTACAGAATGGATCTAACACCAAATGGGTCTCCAAAGTAGTCATAGTTTGGTTTCTGCCATAACCTCTCAAGCATCTCCCAGAAGGGTGAGGTGCCACGGATGTTTTCAGAGGGCTCAAGTGTGGGCTGCGTTGCCAGTGCCTGCAGGTCTGAGAGCTGGTGTGGGTTACTCCTTCAGGGGTTTTCCTGCCTTTCGTAGCAAGGGACAGTGGCTTTCAGCACTTCTCAGTGTCACCAGCAGCTGCTCTTTCAGGTTCACTGCTTTGCAGGTTGGCATGGGGAAGAACTGATGTGGGAACCTGGTCTACCTGGTCTACCACCTCCCAAGTGCTCAGATTAGAAAAGTCATCCTTGCCCTTAAAAAAAGAAGAGGAAGTAGCATGACCTCTCTTTTAGTGCACCGATTTAAACTCCATCCTATTTTAAATCCCATCTTCATCAGTGAGTCTTATCGCTGGCAGAAAAAACAAAGGATGCTGCTTCTCCTCAGGCTAGAGCCTGCATTTAGCTTTCTTTCAAGTGGTGCAATAAAATATGGGAATAGGCTTCAGCTTCCCATGTTTAATTCTTCTTTTTTAATCCCTGTTTTCATTTTTGAAACTACTTGGATCCGAGAAGACATTTTTCTCTCTTTCCAATTCTGATTTGTTTTTTGGAGCACTGCCTGCTCACCTTATTTGGATGTCAAGAGACACTCTATTTTTCCATTTCTGGAATAGTCATTCACGACTCAGTGTTTCTTGTGCAAACCCTCAGGATTTACAGTGTGTTTATTGGTCTCTCACCAACTGCAGTTTCTCTCTTGTAATATTTTGTTTCAAAGTTTCTCTCAGATACTGTTATATAGATTTTGTTCACAAAATGATTCTGTTGTAAGCCTAGAAGTTTAAGTGACAGTCTTCCTAAAGGATCTAGCTAATCAGCTAATTAAAATGTAAGGGACTTTTATAATTTGTTGAACTAGTAAATTAAGACATAACTGAGGACGTAATACATTTTTAATAGTAAACTAGTGTGCAAAAGATGCCAGTTGTGCAGAGTGTTGCAGAAATGCCCAGTAAAACACTGCCTCTGTGTTGAAAAGACCACATTTGGGTCCTGATTTTGCCAGTTGTGCTGCACAGATTAAGAGCACATTTGTATGAAAGGGCTTGTAAAATCTGGTAACATAGGGCAGAACCAATAAACTGGGATGGCTATTTCATGAAAGCGCAGGAAAGGTGGTTTGACTTCAGGGGTATTGCAGTTGAAAAGGAAGTGGAGGTTAAGTGCAAGACTGTAGTGGCAAAAGAACATGGAGACTGGCAAGGGGCTGAACATTATGAAGAAGGGAGACTGAGGAAGAGGAGGTGTGTGGCATAAACTGGAGCAGAAATGGCAAGAAAGGAGAACACTGAAGAGCAAATCAGCAAACCACAAAGCAGAAAAACATATGGAGGCGTGACTGAAAGAGTAGCCTGTGGCAGGTTTTAAACCAAGGGCCATTGCAGTTCTGCCCGATGCCTAATTACCTTGGTGCAGGGAAACATTGATGGGCTTCACAATTGGCTCTTTTTCATTTTTACAGCTTTGGAAGTTGAAGTGCGGAAGAAAGCTGTAGAAGCAAATAGAAAGCTGGGATGTGCTACAGGTACATGAGAGAAGCCTGGACCACTGAACAGTGCAATGGTGCAGGAGCAATGGGTGGAAACCAGTATTCTCATTCCATAAAATGAAAGATCTGCCAAATCAGACTTGTCCTGTGACTGCATTTCTCATTTTACCTCCTCTCTGTCTTCCATTAAAGTTTTGGGGTACGTACTTTTTGGAGACTGGCTCAAAAAGGAAAACTGCATCTATCCATTGTTTTGAGTGCTACCCTTTAAGCCTAATGAACTGCTTCATTAAATTAATGTAAAAATCATGCTTTAGACATAGCCTAGTTTTAAGCCTAGGCGTGAAATGATTCTTTGCTGAAAATCAATAATGTTTTGAATCTTTCTTTTCCTGCTGTGGCTCTTGCTGGGTTTTTTCCAGGATGTCCTTGGAAATGAGAGCTCCAGATATATCATGAGACAGTCTGTGTTATGCAGCAGCTGCGTGTTTCAGAAAAAAATGCTCGAGATGGCTGAATGTGCATGCAAACTTCTGGGTGCTCATCAGCAGAGTTTCCAGATTTCCTTTTTGGTTGCTGATCGCTGGTTAGCACTTTGAAGCAGCACAAACAAGATAGATAGCTTTAACCACTAAAAATGCTCCTCTTCCGGTCTCACGGTCTCTTTAGACTAGAATTTTGTAAACAGCCAAATGCAGTTTTGCTTCCAGAGATCTCACAACCCAGATTTTGGTCCCAACTAGTTATTTCAGGCCAATTTAGACTCTGCTGAAAGATGAATTTATAAGGAAAATGTTGACAGATCCTGGCCTCTTGTATCACTGATGGGAGCCACGATAATAATAATGATTTCCTTTAATAGTCTTCCATCAAATGTTCAAAGCTTTTTCTCGGTGCAAACATCAAAAATGTGGACAATTTTGTTTTCCTAAACTTGGACAACATCTGTGTTTCCACCATTTATGTGGGAATGCAGTACACCCTTTTCCAATTTTATTAAAAACCACCTTTTTGGCTAAAGTGTGTGCCCTTGCAAGCACTTTCATTATGTCTCATATATCTTGTTCTAGGAAGTTGGGGTCTGCCTGTATCATTTCTCCAGGACTTTATTACTGTGAGGAGTGTAGATGAGAACTGTGTTTTTCCTCTCAGAATGCCTTCAAGTTGTTTGCCTTCCTAACCTAGATATTGTAAATGTTTCCAAGTATTTAAATGACTCTCCAGTGACAGTAATGTTTTACCAATACTTATGCTGCTTGTTGGCCCAAACCAGAATTGATTTCAGAGATGACTGCAGTGAGCTCTGACATCTGGAAAAAAGCTACACTGAACCCTAGCTGCAGTTTTGTTCTTTACCTTTTGGGACAAGCCTCTTGCATTTGATCTGGGTTGGAAATCTTGAAATCAGCTTTGGATGTACATGTGGGAAGATGGATATAAGAGAAAATGCAGAAGGATCTCCTCTGTTTCCATTGTCGTGTTTTTTAAATTCTATTGAGTTGGAAGGAAGGCACCCATCTCATGTCAGGCTGAGAGAAGGATTGTCAGTGCAAGGTAAAAGTGACATCTTAAAATGTGTATCCATGTCCTATAGGCAAACAATTTATTTGTAAAGCAGTCTTAAATGCCTGACCCTAAATGCCAGGAATACCGAGGAAAGATTTGTGCTGGCTCATGGTATCCCACACACAGCAAGAAAGTGCTTTCCAAAAAAGGAACTGACTTCTCTCTGAGCAGGAGAAGGGTAAGAGTTCCTTACACTCCTCTCAGTTTTGCTTGCGTGTTTGTAAAAAGGATTGGCCTTGCTTACATGCCTCTCATCGCAAGTGGAAATAGGCAGGCCATCCGAGGGAGTGGTCTTATTGACATGGAAACTGTTTTACGTAAGAAGAGGAGGCTGGTCCAGCAAAGGTGTGGTTTTATTTACATCCATGCTCTTTCCTTATGATTGGAGGGTGTTTGGAAGGTGTGGTCTCATTTACATCCTGCCTAGACTGCCTTTGGCTTGTCTGGATTCAACCCTTGCCCGTGGCTGTAAAAGGAAGGAACTACTGCAAGCAGAATAAAAACGACTGTGTGAAAAAAAAAAAATGACTGTTTTCCACCTCTCTTTCTTCAGTGTATGCATTCCTGCTGGTATGTACCTGAAAAGGGAGGACAACGTTCCCAGGGAGAGGGTTTGTAGGTACGTGTATGTATGTTCATGTGTCTGTATGTATTTGTAATGCCAAGGTGAACATCTCAGGTTTTGTGCTACTCTGGGTGTTGGAGGGTGCTAGAGCTGCTGTTCCTGAAAGAAAGGTCAGAAAAGCAAGTTCCTATTTGTTGCAAATGGTTCCTTTTTCTTTTTTTTTTTTTTTTTTTTTTTTTTTTTTTTTTTTTTTTTTTTTTTTTTTTTTTTTTTTTTTTTAAAAGGTGTAAGTGCAACATTTCAAAGGTGCTGCTGACAGCTCTGGAAGAAGGCCTGTGTTTATTATGTGTTTGTGTGACATATCATGTAGTCCCTTGCATCAAAGTGAAGCCAGTGTAAACATGGTAGCAGCATCTTACACAATCTCTGAGCTGGAATAGAAGACCACAGTACAGAATATGTGGGGCAGTCAGGGATTGGCTACACTACATGCAGTTGCCATGCAATGGTATGTCCCTTCCTCAACATGTATACAATGTATATGCAACTGTAGGGGCTACTGGACCTTATGGGCAGGAAGCAATTCAGCTGTTAATGGCATGTATCTGCATTAACTTTGGGATGCAGGTAAATTTTTAGCAGAAAGTGGACTGGGGGAACTCCTTGCATGTGGATTGCAAAGCATCCAGAAAGCCTTCAAGCCTCTGTTGACTTGGTTGGATTGAATTTACTGTGATTAGTCCTTCCCTATTTTTCTTTTTCCAGCCATGTCTAATTAGGCACCATCTTGGTGAATTCCAGACAATAAGAAATTATGAAGGCAGAATAGATAGTTTGCTGATTTAAAAAAAACCCCTGTTTTCTAAGAAGGAAATTTAAGTATCTTGAGTCCACAGCAGGTTGATGATTGGTCCAGATGCACATACATGAGCATCAATGTTGTTTTCATTGAGAGCAGAGCCATCATGTTGCTTTGCCTGTGAGTGGAAAGTGACCAGAGAGTCCCTTTGACGTGAAGCTCTGATTTGTGACTGTGTTCAGAAGCAAGGAACGCTGAAGGAACAGCCACCAATGTGCTGGGCTGGCTGCCCCTGCCATGTCTGGGGTTGCTTTGCTGCAACATGCTGTTGCTCAGTGCAAGGACAAGGCACTTCCAAGAAGCGAGCCTTGGGTGGGGATGTGCAGGTCGCAGTCCCTTTAATTCTTCTCACTGCTGCCTCTGCTTCCTCTGATTATACTGTAACTCGTGGTAAACATCTAGGCATGACAGCCTAAAGATACTAACATTTTCAAGTTAGAGTCAAAATGCTTTCTCAACCTTAGATACCTCTGAAAGCCTTACAGACACCTGGCAATGAGCCACTTCTCCTTTGCCTGCAAAAGCTTGGTGAAACTGGAAGTCTAGCTATCTACCACACTCTGGTTTATGAGATGAAAGTTAATAAAATATTTTACTCTTTTCTGCAACCAAGGCAAGCTGAGGTGCACAAAAATGAGTGCATGTCAGTCTACCGCAGGAGGAAGAAAAGTGTCTGGCGTTGTGTCCCTCCTTGCAGAAAGGCAGGAGAACCAGAAAGTTTGTCGCTGGGATCCCTTGCACGTACTCTGAGGCTGCAGCTGAAATTTTTAAGCTACACATCTGTATTGCACAACTTCTGAAGACAGGTCTTCCAGATGATGTAAACCAAGAGAGTGACACGTGCTAAGGAAACCAATGTACATTTACCTTTTTACACCGGAGAAGCCAACTGGTCTGAACTGCCATCGCAGAAGTTGTGAAAGTTAGCCTGGGCTGAGTGCTGTGCTGTTCTGCTTGTCCAGAGCCAAACTAAGCTGTTTAAATAACGCTTGTGAATCTCTACACTGCCCTGCATTCATGGCTGAGACTGCACTAAGACGCATACTCCTCATTTTTTAAATTGGTGTAGGTTCCAAAACACAAGGGTGCCTTATAAAATTTTCTGGCTTCCTGATCTTCCTCTCCTCCTTGAACTTCCCTCCTCAGGCTTCGCTTCCCTCCTTCAACCCCAGCATTGTGCCCAAGCAAACACTCTGGTTAGATCTACGTGGGCAAGTGAAGGTGTCTGCCCCCAATGGCAGCTTTCTGGTGGACGTCGAGCAGCTGTTCCCCATGTCCTGAAGGATGTGACAGCCCTTTAGTTGGTGTGCATGCACCGAAATATATTGTTTCTCTTGTCAGAAGAAAAGATGAAAAGCTTATAACTTAAGGAAAAAGGGATCTAAGGGAGATAAGAGTGTATGAGACATTGCTGCAGTTCTATACTTGGAATCGGTTACGTATATGTGTGGTAACCCAAATGATGGGTGGACTGCACTTTTGCATTACCATAATTACATTTCCTTTCATAGTAAGGGTTAGGGATGCATCCAGACGTTGCAGAACACATCAGTAGATTTAGTGTGGCTTACTTAGTCTCCATTTATCAGACTATGTCCCAATTATGTTACATTTAGGAAACAGAATAATTTTCTGGTTATAGCACACAAAATTTGTGGCATTCTAATCCTAGTCACCCTGCTGTATGACCTTGGAGAAGTTGTTTTACTTCTCTTTGATGGTAAAGAATTAACTCACCCCGTGGATGGATTTTAATACCATGCTAAGTTTAAAAAAAATCTCAAGCTAAAGTTAGCCTTCTAAATCTGTATTTAGGGACTAAATGGGGTGATTTGTTTTCCACGATCCTGAGCACCCAGTAACTGTCTGCCACCAAGGCCAAGTAGAGATTTTGGGTGTTCAGTAGTCTGAAACATGAAGGAAGAGTGAAAGCAGCTGCTTGTGTGAAGAGAAGCTCGCTGATGTGGTGTGGTGAGTCAGGGACAGCCGTCTGTCTTTCCTGGGTGGTTGTCACAGTGACAGCAGTGGGGAGATGTGGGTGGGATTAATCTTGCTAATTTTACCATCTGTAAGTGGGTTGTCTGCCTTAGGCTGGTTGTTCAAGATCTTTCCAGTGGACCCCTTGGTTCAGTGGGTCTGGAGCAGCTCTCAGTGGGGACAGATGAACAACCCCCGATGTGTCATCCTGCCCATCTATCTGGAGGTGCGATGTGTTATCCTCCAGAGGTACTCATCTCTGTCCATTCAGTAAAGCACTTCACAAATGCTTAGACAGCTTGCTTGGGCTCTGCCAGTTGCAAAGTCAGTGGGTGACTTATGGTGTGTTAGGCAAGTCTAAGAGTGCGGCAGAGCTGCTTATAGCTGTGGGGAGCAGTGAAAGCCCATCACAGGCCTAAGGAGTTTGGTTGTGAAAGTTATGGACAAGTGAAAGTGGAGAGCAATAGTTGAGTCTTGCAAGGAAAAGGAAATATAAACCTGACTGTAGTAGCTGAGAACCTACTCCATATTGATGGCATGGTTTGTTTCCACTGGAGAGCTTTGTTCTTCTGGGCAGTGTTTGAGGAGGAAGATTAATTTTCCCACGGGAGAAATAAGCTTTGAATAAGTCAGCTAAAATGGATTGTTATGTGCACCACACATCTATAGGAGAAACAGAAGACGTTTACATGCTCCCTGAGGAGGAACCATGACAAGCAGACAATTAACCAATTCCCCTGGATCCCCAGATTTAAAGAACCACGTAATGGCTTAATTGAGTTGAGTTGCTGAGAGTGCGGCACTGCGCTGAGATTCGTGCTGTGAAGTGCGCGATTCCCAGAGGCATCCATCAGGTTTTAAAGAATTGACTTTCCATGCTAATTGACCCAGATGTGCTTGATTTTACCTCACAATCTCCACCTCATTCAATTACTGGTAAAGAGAAGGGAATGAGAAAAAAGGACTCCATTTGTCTCATGTACTATATTAAAAGGAAGCTTTCCTCAAGCAACATTTTGTAGTGCTGAACAAATTGTTCAGCTTGAACTGGAGTGGCGTTTATTCCATTTATTTTTTTTTTTTAATTATTTCCCAAATGACTGAGCACGTATTTTGCAACGACTAGACAATGTTCATTAAGCCACTCTGCTTGGCAAAGGAAGCACAGGCATCATCACTAGAAGAATGAGGACGGTACAGATGGATGGATGGTGTCTGACCTGTCTGACCAGGCAGGGCTGAGCAGCACAGCATGGGGGCTGAGCGCTCTCATAGCTTGGTCCACCTGAACAATCAATAAATGAATAAATGAAGAAAAAAAATCACAGTTTAACTATTTTTATCTTCAAAAAGGCAAAGAGCCAAGTTTGAGGAATAGGCTTGGCAGTGTGAATTAGTAGCTGAACTCTTCCATGTACCAGGCCAGTAGGCACCTCATTTTGGCAAGCTATGGTCACCTTTTATGTGTGTGTAAACATCCCTAGAGCACGCAGAGTAATTAGTGTAAGACTGAGGTTCCCAGTGCGTTCTGTGTGTGCAGAACCCCGGGTTTTGTTCCTTGTCAGTTCACAAGCCTTATTTAATTTACAAATCAAGTATCTTTGTGTGGTAGGGCCTGAGTCTGCCTCTCTAGATACATTCCTGGAACACCACAGGAGGCTTTCTTAGGTAAGGAAGCTACTCTGTACCTGGTTAGTGGTTTCAAGCTTACCTTGAACAGCACCAGCAAGAGGCATGTCAAGGAGCTTTTGTACATTCACATTCAAATAGGCTGTGCACCACTGAAATTAGAGGAGTTCATCTGATTTTCACCATTGTTAGGGAAGCAGAATTTAGCCCCTAATGCTTGTGACTAGCCATATTTTGTACCAACCAGTCAAGTTAGGGAGCTCTGCTGTGAAAGGAAAGTGTTCAAGGAGTTTACTTCTTTGTTAAAATTTGTATGCCATATATGGTCAGTTTGGGGTTTTTTTTGCTGCTGTGTTTGTGTTTGCTTTGGGTTTTTTTTGTTGTTTTTTTTTTTTTTTTACTTAAGAAGGCTCTCCTCCAAACTGCTGAATCATACTGCAACCCTAGACCTGGTGATTTTTCAGAATTTAAATCATAGCTGAGCTCTCTAGATATCAAGCTGTGAAGCCACACGTGGGCTCAGCAGTTTGGCAGCCACTGAGTACAGCTTTGGCAGTATCGTATTCACAGTCCAGATGTTGGATGGTTCAGCCACAGTGTATGGCATGGTAGAATAGAGCAACAACGTGACTGAAAATTACTGTTTACTCTTCTTAATTTAAATACCATGGTTTGTACTGTTCTTGATGATTTAGCCTGGATATTATGAACCAGTCTGCTTTAGATCTGTATCCCATCTGAGAAGAAAGTCTCACATAACAACCTCACATGCAGTGTGAAACCTCTTCTGGAGACTTTGCTCTTGCATTCTTCCTGCCAAGGTCCCCTGTGAGAAGCTGTCCTAGTTAGGCCCACTTATGAAGTCATTTAGTGATATATTCAGGATTAAGAAAAAGCGTTACAGGATCATAGAATAGTTAGGGTTGGAAGAGGCCTTCGAAGGTCATCTAGTCCAACCCCCCTGCAATGAGCAGGGACGTCTTCAACTAGATCAGGTTGCTCAGAGCCCCATCCAGACTCACCTTGAATGTTTCCAGGGATGGGGCATCTACCACCTCTCTGGGCGACCTGTGCCAGTGTTTCACCACCCTCACTGTAAAAAATTTCTTCCTCATGTCTAGCCTGAATCTCCCTTCTATTAGTTTAAAACCATTACCCCTTGTCCTCTTGTAAGACACCCTTCTAAAAAGTCTGTCCCGATCTTTCTTATAGGCCCCTTTTAAGTACCGGAAGGCTGTGATAAGGTGTCCCTGGAGCTTTCTCTTCTCCAGGCTGAACAACCCCAACTCTCTCAGCCTGTCCTCATAGGAGACATGTTCCAGCCCTCTGATCATTTCTGTTGCCCTCCTCTGGCCCCTCTCCAACAGGTCCATGTTTTTCCTGTGCTGAGGGCTCCAGAGCTGGACGCAGGACTCCAGGTGGGATCTCACCAGATTGGAGCAGAGGGGCAGAATCACCTCCCTTGACTCACTGGTCACACTCCTTTTGATGTAGCCCAAGCTCCTTTTGATGCAGCCCAATAGCCCTGTGGCACTAGAAATAAGAAAGTCAGGGCAGTATCTGAGATTTGTAAATTAATGTGATCGTGCTTTGTCTTAATGTTCTGCTTTGCCCTTACAAGCTGCAGTGATTAATGCCTTAGCAATAATTAGGAAAGATAGAGACAATCTCTGTTAAAGCAGGATTCTTCTTCAAAGCTGTGCTTCTGCAGATTCACTCACTTGTTGAGTTCTTTCCTGCATGTGCTTCATTTGAAATAATGTCCTACATTCAAGCAGTTGTTTTGACCATGCTCGTGTACATGATATGAGAAACTAAGGAGAGTCTTGGCAGTTCAGTTTGTATATCAATACTGCTTTATGAGTAAAATACTTAGCCTGTGAAAAAAGCTACTGTTGTTTCACATGGCATTTAAAAGAAAGATCTTTATTTTTTCACAGTGAACACTAAATCTGGAAAGGAGTAAACAATGATTCACCTAGGACAAATTATTTTCTTATGTCTGCAGAAAACACACTGACAAAAATATTTGGGTTTTTTTTTTTTTTTGTTTTTTTGTTTTTTGTGTTTTTTTTGAGGGACAGTGACTGTGAGACACATAGCAGCAAATTGTTAATTGATTTGATCTGATTTATTTCAGCTAAATCCTGAACTGGAGACCTAGACAGAAATGAAAATAGGGAACGTGTATAAAGAGCACTTGTGCTATACAAGAAGGTTCCTGTGAAATTGTGACTACTGAGGTTTCATCCTTCAGGCAGGACTGATGATTCCCCTGTTGTGTTAAAACTGCACTTTGAAGCTAATATATCTGACAGTTTTCTTCCCTTGCCAACCAGTAAACTGAGCCATTTTGTGGGAAGAAGTAGCACTGGAGCTGAGGAGGACTTGTGCTGGAGTAGGAGATGCTGCATAGGTGAGTAGGAGGCAACTGTTGTGTGCCAGTCTCAGTGCTGAGCAGATAGACAGGAGGCTGAAAGGGCAATATTGTCCCTGAAGGAGGAAGGGATTTAGGGACGGGGAGAAGGGATGCATGTTGGAAGAAAAGGGCTTCTTGGGGTCCATGACATGGAAAAGTTAATAGTTCTGTTGTCTTGGTGTGGAGAAGACTCTTAAAAGAAAATGAGAAGAGCAGCAGAAAAATATGATGTAACGAAGACTAACACTATCAAAGCAGCTTTTATGATGTGTGTTACTTATTGTTTCTGTCCTATGCAGAAGCCCAGCAAAGAATGAATGAAATCACTGAAGACAGTCTCAGTAGTTGAGTCGCACATTATTGTGGTCCTAGTTTTGACAGAAGTAGTTCAGGTCAGAGATTGACTGGTATGTTGACAGTTTACTCTGAGTTTAATAATGAACAATACAAACATTTTGCTTGTGCACAATTACAAATAATGCTCCCAGGAAGAAGTCACAGAAAAATGCTCGTGATAATTATATGCAAATTAAATCTATTCCATGAGTTTTATTAAAAGAATTGAAAAGAAACTAGAGGAAGCTTAAAAGCAGAGGGTTTTGTTTCTTGGGAAGCAAGACAGCCGTAATAGAAGTGGATGCTTACATGGAATACAGGACTTACCATTTAAAACATCCAAACAGCAATGCAGCAGAAGTCTTGCTGTGTTCCTGGAATTCTGAGATACACATGAAATGCTTTTAAAATGCTTAAATTAGTCAAAGACTTAGTCATACTGAGTGCAAAGAAATCCATATGCTAAAACATCTCTGCCTAGATTCTAAGCTATTAAGTGTCTTAGATACTGTTAATCCTATCCTGCATTTTATTTCTATAACATAATATTCTTATACTAGAGATATTAGACACCTTGCCTCAAATGTTTCAGAATACACAATTCCAGCAGATTTATGCATGTGCTTACAGACAGATGACATCACCTTTTACTGTGTCAGAAGGGGAAATGCTAACTGTCCTTATACAGACACCCTGTGTCATTTTACAGACTGCAGGAAAGACAACGCTATTGTTCAAATGTGGAGTTCAGAAACAACAGGAACAGGTTACATGGCGTGTGTCAAAGTTTCAAGTCTTCACACATCTCAAGTGGAATCCCCAGGAACAGCTTCACCTTCTTCAGTGCAGTGGCTGGGGTTGTTGCACCAGGTACAACACAGGATTTACCAAGAAACTTTAGTCTCTAAGTAATAATTGCCAAGTACTAGCCAGATACCTCGATTCAAATACTGTTCAAAGGGAGAAAGAAATCCTAGAATAATTTCTCATCTTTGAATTCGAAACCCCACAGTAAGTTTGGAAGAAAACCAGACATAGCTAAATGATGGAGAACTACACGGAAGCCTTAGAAACCTGTCAATTAACAATCCCTGAATTAACAACCAAATAAAGAAATTGGTTTTGTTACCTCAAGGCAAGAAACATACAGTGTGTACTGAACATGCTTAGCTATGGAGTGGAATTGAAATGCCACAGGGGTTTTCATCCTGGCAGGGAGGAGAGCTAGTACATAGCTGGGAGGGGATAATTAAAATTCTTCAGTCCATGGTATAATACATGAAGAAGGAAACATTTCTTAGGAGATATATTGTATCAATGGTTGCTATATGTATCTTATGTATGTATTTCTTGAAACGAGCTGGTGATTTTCTCACTGCTAGTATGTAGCACAGAGCAATTATTCACCCATTTACCCCGTGATCGTTGGGACCTTACTTATTCCTTGGTTTCTTTTCTGCTGTATGAGAATAAAATCTAAAGTATTTGGTTTGGGCTGCTTTCTTAAACCCACAGTAATTGGTTTCTCCCTTCTATTACCAGAAAAATAAAAGAGATACTTTTNGGGTGGGTTGGTTTTTTTTTTTTTTTAGTGCTTGAAACTGAGAAAACCTTGCTTGTCCCAACCCCTCATAATCACCCAGTGAGATCTTACCAAGCTTCTGGTTTTGTTTTCCTTAATGCCTGGACCCACTACAAGGAAGTTTTGAATAACAGATGCATGCATTTCTTCAAGAATGGGATATAGGTAAAGAAAGTCAGGAGTGGCAAGTTTACATTCAGTGAGATCAGAGTCCCTGTAGAACCGAATGGAAAAATGATG
Source organism: Pampusana beccarii (assembly GCA_013399365.1). Taxonomy (NCBI): domain Eukaryota; kingdom Metazoa; phylum Chordata; class Aves; order Columbiformes; family Columbidae; genus Pampusana; species Pampusana beccarii. Next base: position 319,779 of record VWYH01004338.1, on the reverse strand, counting down.
ACTGGGAAAATAAAAAGATCAAGAAGGTTTAAAAGAGTTGTGTGAGGCAGGCATTAACTTTTCTAATCCACTGAGAAAGATGAGTGTATTTCCTGGACCTGTGTTCCCCCATCCACGAAGCCAGAAAATAAACTTCACAGATTAATTTCTAGGAGCATGGAATGGTTTCTAAAGAACATTATTATCTGGGAAATAGATTTTCTTTTTCAAGGTACACATTCTAGCTGTTCTAGACCTAAAGAACTTGCCTGGCAAGCACATTATTTTCTTTTACATTGGTATTGCAAGAATTATTTCAAAAAGTTTTTTTTCTGTAGTAGTTCTGTTTCTGTAGGCCCTGCAGGAAGATGGTTGTTGGCTGTTTTCCAGTATATTCATGGCAAAATAGCCTTTTCAAGAAAATGAAATCAATAGCTTTCTCGTCTCTCCCTGCTAGAGTACTTGTCCCAAGGAAGAGGATATAACTTCAAAGGAAAATGAAATGCTGGTTTGTAAGTAAATAATGAAAACACAGATAAAATCCTAGATGCTATTACACTTTGCTTAGCCTCTTCATCTCCCCACAAAAGCAGTGGTTTTATCTACATTGTGACTTCTCAGTGGAAAAGAGTAGGAATTGTATTCTCTATTCTGTTTTAATGTCAGCTGGCAATCAGCTTCAGGATTAATTCGTTAATTACTCTATGTACTTGAGAACAGCAAATCTTTTTTCCATGGAGACACCTATAGTGCTGCCTGTAGTGCTGGATCTCTGGGATTGGTAGGGAAGTTGGTTTTTCCAGGTGGTCTTTGTGAAAAGCTTTAAGCCATAAGTACAAATGAATCAAGCAACACCGCAAAGAAGGGACACAGCATAAAGTCTTTTATAGGAGAATCTATTTATCTACTGCTGACTGTATCACCATTGTGCATGAGTAGTGTGGTGGATGAGTACCACCATCATGCACAGTTGAGTATCACCATCATGCACAGATGATGCGTATCACCATCATGCTTTCTAGGCACAGATTTACTCTTTCGCCTGTTTCCCCCCCCTTTCTACCTGCACCACTGGCACAGGAGCACTCACTGCTCAGATCATGTGAGGCTTGCCCTGTTCTCCTGCCTAATACCCCTTGTAGCTGCGTGCAGCCTTTCATGTCTGCTTCAGCTTGGAGTTATGGGTCTGCTGGGAAGGAAATCCAGCCACGAGACACTTTAAGTAGCAGTTTGATCTTTGTCAGTGAGATTGACTCAATTTAGACATGTACTGTTGAGAGGTCAGATCCAGACTGGAATATGTTAAGGGCTGTCAGAAAGTTGTAAGCAGGAAGGGCAGACATTGCAACCACCAAGTGTTTGATTCCAGCAGAGAGTCTCATAAATAGGGATGTTTAATAGACCGTGGAGAAGTTAAAAGGAAGGATTAGACAACTGGTTGGGTCAAGTGCGCCTAAGTAATCATAAATGCATAGGGTAGTGCTGTAATTAAAAATGCTCCTGCACCGCCTTGGTTGGCCTTGGCATCAGAGCCATGCCTGCTACAGGCATAACTTCGGTTCTAAGGGGCTTCTATAATTGGTCCAAATCATATGAAAGCTTTCAAACTTGTGCATATGGTTAAACTTAAAAAGACAGGGTATGAGAAAATACCCTAATCATTCAGACTCTTGAATAAACAAATTTAACCACTCTGTACTCTGCAGTGAAACTATTTGTGATAGCTGTCTGGAAAGCAAAACATTGCCAAAAAAAAAAAAGTTTCCATTCCTATTTTATCATATTCAAAAGAGACTATTTTTTAATGAGTATTTTTATTAAATGTGTTACCTGAAGAGCCTTGATAATGTTTATCAGAAGTGCTTTGATACTAAATGTCTGTAAAAAGCATAAGCAACTTTTGGGTTTGTTTTTTTTTAATAAAAAGACATTTTTGTGTTAAAAAAAATTCTCTTGACTATTTTTACTATCTCCAGCAAACACAGAGTTATGCAACTCCATTAAATGCTTAGAATAATATTTCCAATGCACACTTTGCTTGTTACATTAATGGAGTGCTTTCTTACACATCAGGCCAGAACCACATGATGAAATTCAAACTGATTGCTTTAGGCTTTCATTCTCTTTGATATTTTTTTGGGGTCAGGTATTTAGAAACAAGATAAATCTCATATGAAAAATATTGGCCTTCTCCTTGAAAGCACATTTTTAAACAGCCATGAGAGTTGCTGCTCTGTGTTTTGTGATGTGCTTCTTGCTAAGTTCAAGTTCAGATTTACTAGTATTTTTTAAGGGATAGGAAGTTGACAAATGCCCTCCTCACACCAGCGATGGAAATGTGTAAGCCTGAGGTCTGTAACTGCTGGAGAGAAAGAAGAAGCAGGAAAGGGCTGCCTGCTAATAAAAGGATTATTCAGAACATGATACTTATGTGACCCAAAATAGCACTTCTGTTTCTCTCATATTATATTTCTTGTATTTGGCATACAAAAATTCAGCTGGGATCCTGGCTTCTTAAAAACCCTTTTAACATGGAAAGAGAAATGATCTTTCTTCCTTAAATGTCCTGGCTTCTCTTGCTCCTGATACAAATTTCAGACATGTGGAGTGGAAGAAAATAGTTTATCGTGCCACCTTAACAAAGGTTTTCAGGAAACTGAAGTTAGGACTGGATCTGGCTTTTATATGGAAACTGATGGAGCTACAGTGGAGCCTGTTGAGCAGCAATAAAACTGAGGAAGATTAACTAACATTGTACTACTAAGAATTTTTTAAATGCCTTTTTAATACCTTTTTCCAGCAAAGGCAAATGGCCACTAACAAAATCAGAGGCTGCCTTGGCACAGCTGAAATGCCTCACCAGGACAGCAGGTGCTGGAAAGGATTACAGGAGAGGGAGATGGTGGAGTTGCCCTGTCGGAGTCTTTGCAGACAGCACCTTCTGGTGTTTCAGGCAAACATCTTCTAGGCCATAGGCACAAAGATGAGGAGATGCAGGTTTGATAACACTTGGGAACTCATTTGCCAGATGTCAGTAGTGGCATTTCAGGTATTCTAACATGAAGCTCTCCGATGACTTGTGAAAATCTGGAGTCCCATTTCCCTGCATAGATGATGAAGACCCATCTTTCAAATTGGCAGTATAATGTGCAGAGAGCTTTTGTTCCTATATTCTATCTCTGAAGGGGGTATGTGCTTTTAGTACCATATATTTTAAGACTGGGCAAAGCATGAAAGCAAAATCATGAAGAACTGTATTTCTGACATGTTCTTAGTAAGATAATAGGGAGTCTCACAGGGGATCAGTCTAAGCTGCTTTGTTGCTTATTTTCTTAACATTATTTTTTGTGTTTTGCCCATTCTTAACTGTGCAGGCAGGGAAACTAAAAAATTGCCTTTCGTCTTAAATTATTTTGCATGCCACTGAGAGCACATCCCCTGTGCCTTTTCAGTCCTACAGAAACACTTCACAGAATCATAGAATAGTTTGGGCTGGAAGGGACCTTCAAAGCTCACCTAGTCCAAAACCCTGCAATGATCAGGGACATTTTCAACTAGATCAGGGTACTCAGAGCCCCGTCCAGCCTGGCCTGGAATGTCTGCAGGGATGGGGCATCTACCACCTCTCTGGGCAACACCTGAGTTTGCACAGCACTGAGCACAGCAAGGCCTTTCTCTGTGACAATAGTTTCAAGCAAAGAGTTCCTAAAAGTGTCTTGTTGTGCAAAAGCAGATCCATTCTCAAGCAGTGATGCCCTGGTCCCTGCTGGGAGGAAGCCAACAAGTTGCTCAGCACCCAGCAGGCACGGCGGGGGTGAGTCCTTACAAGCATTCTCCTGCTGGTTCCTTTGGCCAAACTACTTCCTTTCTTGCAAGCAGATGCCACCAAGGATGTAGTAGCAAAGGCTGGAGCTGTTGGCTTCTCCAGAGGGGCCAAGCCCTCTCCCTTGCAAGCAACGAAGCTGCTGCTTCGCCTCACACACTGCTGGAAGGTGGGTGCCTGAGGTTATGTCAGACAGCAGGCGCTGGCAGCTGGAGGCAAAGTGCCAGGGAAAGGCTGTGAAACGTGTGGCCTCCAGGCAAACGTTCAAGCAAGGGTTAAAATGGCTTGACAGCTTACCCAATAGAAAACAGAGTTTTTTTCCACAGTCACTTCCCAGCCTTGGATATGCAGTCTCTAGTTACTGGAGGGATTCAGAGCTGGCACAGGCAGCCTCCTAAGTATTAGGCTGCCCTGTGTGCTTGGCACCAAATTCAGACAATTTTGAGAACAGTTCAGATCTTCTCGAGGGCTTTTTTGTTGTTGTTGTTTTGGGNTTTTTTTTTTTTTTTTTTTTTTTTTTTTTTTTTTTTTCTGGTATTTCTTTCCGTAAGAAAACAGTTCTATTTTTAGGACTTGGCCCAAATTGTTGAACCTGGTGGTTTGAGTTTTACTGTTGTTGTTTTTCCTCTCTTCCATCAAAATGAAGTGGTTCTGGCTGATCTGAGCTGAGCAATCCTGCTGCTTCTCTTAAAGTTATACTCGAGGAGGTTTTGTGAGTGCATGGGTGCATGTGTGTGCATGGAAAGTTTATCTCAATTTCCAGGAATAAAAGGGGTCTTCGCTTACTCCAGATCTATACTGTGTGCTTGTAAATGTCTCTATTAAGATTGATTTTGTGGAACACTGTGAAGGGAGGCTGGCCTAAAATATGCTATGCCATTAAAGTGAATTTTATATTTGAAGCTCCTCTCCCCAGTCTCTTGGGTTTTCCTTCTTGCTGCAATTGTATACCATGGTGCTTTAATGGCTAATGTTTGTCTTCAGCCCACGTAGATACCAGAGCACACTGTATTTGTCACCTGTGGAAAATCAGCCAATGTAACAAATCAATGACCGGAGACTGAAGCCAAGTATACCTATCCCCTACTCCTTTGGCTACAGCACATATATAGGCATTGCATACCCAAGTTAACTTCTGGATAAAGGCAATATTGCTGCCTCTGCATGGTGTTATGCTTCAGGTAATTAGCTTTTTTTTTGCTATGCTGCTTCCGGGGCCCAAGGGATTAAGATTAACATGGAGGTACTCCATACACTATACATGGTGTATAAATTGCCACTTCTTCTCCCTTTGTCTGAAAGAGTCTGTCCTCCTGTTGCACAGGGTGTCTGAGCAGGCGAGAGGGCCCATTCCTGTTAGTGGCTGGTTTGGGAGCTTTCCAAAGAAACAAGGAAGGGCAGTGCCCATTTCTCCTAATTTTGAAAGGCCAAGGTGAGCAGCAGTCATCCACTTCCCATGTAACTCTGAATGTCGACCAGACCACTGTCCTGGGGTCATTTTTGCAAACACGGCTGGACACCTCTGCTCTGTGTTGCAGTTTAGACTATTTTCCTGGATACTGGGTCTTTGGTTTGAAGAGGGGAAGGTGCCTTCCAATAACTCTGAGTACAACATGTGGGCCATTGAGGACAGAGTTAAAAGCTGTGCCTGTCCTCGAAGTTGCCCTGTTTGCTGGCTGGAGAGGCTCTCTAGTCAGTGTCAGTCTCAGCAGCTCACAGGATGGATGCAATTCTCCGTAGCCACCCTCTGTGCAGGTAGCCTGATAGCAGAAGCCCAGCATCGCGGGGCTGGGGATTGGCTTCCAAAACACCAGGCATCCCCACAGTGCCCAATCTGAGTCACTTTCTGAATGTAAACTTTTGCTCCTACTAATGAGTATAGACATAAGACCTTCCTTCCAGGACTTAAGGGCATCCAAAAAATCCCAGGCTATTTGTTAAGCATTTGAGTGCTCTCATCAAAACCATGACAAATTGCCAAACCATTCTCAATAGTTTCCCAAATTTAAGTCTAGCCCCAGGTCTTAAATCCAATGGAAAAAAAAGGCATTTGTATGGAGTTTTGCATTTCCTGGGTCAGAAGTATCCCAGATTCTTTCTGCCTCTGGCCCTAGCTTCCAGAAGTTCAGAAATGTGTGAAGCTCAAAGCAAATCTTATTTTCCCCTGATTTCCATTTTGCTCTCCTTAGACAGTCACAGCATTTTTTCTTGTATCAGCTTGAACTTAATAGACATTCAAGAAACATTAATTATGTTGTTTTTCATCATTTTTTTACCCTAACCTGCTTGCCAATACTCTTAACAATGCAATATGCACCTAGCTAAGAAACTTAGATGAATTATTATACACTGGAAAGTACATTTTTCAAAGGAGCACGGTGTTAGCTTCAGTTTTCTAGGCAAATTCTTATATACATAATTACATTCTGTCTACTGCGTTCCTCTGACACCTCAATTGGATATGGTGTTCTTCCTCAGCTTGTGCCCTGCATTTTTGCTTGCATTATCAAGTACTGTTAAATATTTGTTGTCCACCATCCCAGCAGTGACTTCAATATAGAGCCACTGGAAAAATTCGTAGCATATTTTGTGATATTTACCATCAAAAATACTTGTTAGTCCAAAACTTTCAGAGTAAGATGTGTTTTTAACCGTGACTAAGTAGTACAGTACTTGTGACGTAAATCAGCAACACAATTAGCTACAGTTGCTTTTGAATTAGGAATGTTTGATGGTGACTTTGGTACACAGAATCATAGAATCATAGAGCGGTTTGGGTTGGAAAGGACCTTAAAGGTCGTCTAGTTCCAACCCCCCCTGCCGTGGGCTCAGAGCCCTGTCCAACTTGGCCTTGAACACATCCAAGGACGGGGCATCCACAACTTCTCTGGGCAGCCTGTTTGAGTGCATCAGCTCCTTCCTGGTGAATAATGCAGCAATTTAAGAGGGTTACTGTGGGTCATCTGTACTGATACCTTCCAACTGTGACCACTGTCTTACAATGGAAGCTGACAAGTTATGTTCGTGGGTGAATTAGAGTGTGTCTCCTGTGAGAAGAGGAAGAAAATGATCAGGACCATCCAGACCACAGCAAAAATCTGAGAGGGGAAATAAAGGCTGTTCTATTGGTATGTTCACAGTAGGTACGAGCTGTTCACAGTAGTTGAAACTGCCTGCTACGTGACAGCTGTAATAGCTAATTCCAGGGAATTTTTCCACTACTCTCTGATAATAAGAGCATTTCACAGCTCCCTGCCGGAAGTAAGTGTCTTTTTTACCCCACATTTCAGCACATTCATTCAGTGGTGGTGGAATTGGGACCTGTGAAACTAGTGTTAGAATGCTAATTTTGGCTTTTCTTTAATTTCACCATATTACAGGAAAAAAAAACCCCCCACACAACAAAACAACAACTTAATTTGCATGGTCCTTTTTCTGGGAACTCTCAGCCTTTAATGCATTCAGTGTAACAAACTAAAACCACTGCTACTTGCTTCCACAAAAATTATGCCAGTTTCTTTGATTTCACCCACCTAGACTATGACACCCTGGAAGCTAGCTCTGTGTGTCACAGCGGGGGATGCCAGAGCTGGTGATCATGTAGATGCTCTTGGGTCGAGACTGCTGCTGTTCTGCCTTCCAGGACCACCTGCTGGCTGGCTGCAGGGGACCTGAGGTCAGCGCGAACCTGGGGAAAGCCACCCTCCAAAACCTGAAGTGGGATAACTTAGTGATTGAACCACACCAAGTTCCTGTCTTGGAGAAGCAGGAGAGTTTTTGTGGGAAGGGAAGAAAGCAAGGCAAGGCAAGAACATTTTATCTGAGATCTGTAGTTAATGGACAAACTGCCGAATATGCCAAGAATTTACAGCCCAGATACAGGAAATTTAGTTAAACAAGTCTAAATGTGGCCTGACACAGATGCTGGAAAACTAAAATAATGTATTATCTGACCTTATTCTGTGTATTTCCCGTAGTGGAAATTTCTTTGGTATCTCTGAAGTGCAGTGGGCTGTTGTCACTTGGTTGAGCAATAATGGCACGACTGGGAAGCAGTGGAAAAGCTCACATTGGAGTGATAACTGAAGCCTTTGATCTTGTCCTTATTCCCCTACCAGTATTCAGGTTTGTTTAATAGCTGGCTTATTTTGTTTGATACCTGATGCTGTGATGTGCCCATACCAGGAAAGAAAGAGCGACAGCCACTGGCCAGCACTTCCATAACGGAGCTGGGTGATGGAGGAAGGTGAGGGTTCCTTTGGGGTAAAGGAAGGGACCCCGAGCCTGAACCACCAAAACTTTTAAAAGGAAACAGAATTTTGATGGGTTTTGACCACAAAATTTCATTGCCTGTAAATATTAAAGTCTGCCTGCTACCAGCTCAGCTGCCAGGTCGTGGATACTTACAGATACTACAGCCCTCCTGATTGTTTTCCTTGCTGCTGCTTCTTTTTTCCTGAAGGAGATACCAGAGCTCATGTTGACCATCTCCATACACTAACGGTTTCAGAAACCAATCCAAGCAACAGCTTTTGAACTGTGAGACAGAATATTTTTCTTAAGTGCATATTCAATTCAGAAATGTTTATGACTCTTTTGCTTAGTCTATTTGATTTACAAATATTATCTATTCTGCTGATTTGAACTGAGCAGAACAAATGTTCTGCTACTTGGAATATTTTCATGTACTTAGGGAATGAAGGAAAAACAAGGAAAAATATCATAAAGAATTTTTTTTGTTTGTTTCTTGAGTTGCACCATAAGTCTCACACAGCAAACATTCTGAGTTTGTAAAGTTGCTAAGCTTCATCTACGTCTCTAGTTTTTTAGTATTCCCTGAAAAATGTTTGCACTACTGGATTTCACAAGTGTGTTGCTTCACAATTGCTTCATGTCTCATAAATCAAATGTCTTTTCAATTTCTCTCAGCTGGGAGTTGTGGATTATAGAAATGTCCTGCAACTACCATTGTTTCTTGCTTGACAAACACCTAGAAAGAGATATTATTTGTTTTGTGAAGGAAGGTTATTTCAATCAAGAAGCCAAGGAATAGCTCTCACTTCTTGTTGTTTTTTGATTTGAGTGCTGCTGAGAACGGCATTCACTTTTGGGGGGACCAAAAGTGTAAGGATTGTGTTGTCCTTTTTACTGCTTATTTCTTCCTGGTAGGCTCGGCGGGCATCCACAACTTTGAATGTTTATATGCATACAGATGGAAGCTGGCAATGTCTCATCAGATTTGAATTCAAGAAGGAGTAAGTCCTGTACTCTCCAAGTTTTTTGCTTTCCTTTCCAGAAGAAACCTCAGAAAACAAGGTCTTCAGCCTCTCATCACACTCTTGAAAGTCCCTGGGGCTGTGGAGCACACAGGCAGCAGACCAGCAGGTTCATCATTCTCCTGACATTTCATCAAGAGTGGAAATGTCAATAAAGGTGTGTGTAGGAAGCAGTAGAATGAGCAGTGGTTTAACAGAAATACATTATGTAAATCTATGAAGACCCCATTCCTACAAGGAGACAGTGGTGTTGTGATCAGTGTGAGTAGCAGAAAGAAGCATAAGGCTGTTTCCCCAGTGACAAAATTATAGCACTACCTGGTCAGCAGACATGAAGCTTGTGCCACTGCACCGGGTGAGGATACTGGGCTGTGGCCATCACTCACAGGGTGATGGGAACATCCGTGCCTCTGTTGTGGCTGTCAGCCTTGACACCAGGCCTGGTGAGGGGGCTTGAGGAAGTCGGAGAGTAAGGGGAGATGTTGAGGCAGGACCTCCAGAGGTGGCTGTACAGTCCCGCCAGGAGAAGAGCCTCTACTCCATGCTTCACCCTCTGAGAGCACATTCTATGATGGCTTCCCTTCTTTCTGCTTGCCTGCTTATTACTTATTACTTATTACTTAAGCTTGCTGAAGTGCTCTGTGTGTTTTCATAGGATCATAGAACCGTTTGGGTTGGAAGGGACCTTCAAAGGTCATCTAGCCCAACCCCCCTGCAATGAGCAGGGACATCTTCAACTAGATCGGGTTGCTCAAAGCCCCAGCCAGCCTGGCCTTGAATGTCTCCAGGGATGGGGCATCCACCACCTCTCTGGGCAACGTGGCAGTGTTTCACCAACCTCATTGTAAAAAAGTTCTTCCTTGTATCTAGCCTGAATCTACTGTCTTTTAGTTTAAAACCTTTACCCCTTGTCCTATCACAACAGGCCCTGTTAAGAAGTCTGTCCCCATCTTTCTTATAGGCTCCTTTTAAGTACTGAAAGGCCACAAGAAGGTCTCCCCAGACCCTCCTCCAGACTGAACAACCCCAACTCTCTCAGGCTGTTCTCATAGGAGAGCTGTTCCAGCCCTCTGATCATCTTGGTGGCCTCCTCTGGACCCTCTCCAGCAGGTACATGTTTTTCCTGTACTGAGGACCCTAGAGCTGGTTGCAGTACTCCAGGTGGCGGCGTCTCACCAGCATGGAGTAGGGGGGCAGAATCACTTCCCTCAATGTGCTCACCCTGCTGGCCTTTGCTTGACAGCAATGGACATTTCCCCTTTGTACAAAGAGGGGAAAGATTAACTTGAAATTTTGGAAAAACAAAGTAATTATTTCATCTAATAAATAAAGGTCCTGTAGGTGACTGAGACGTTCCCTTGCCATGCCAGTCTCCCGCCCTGCAGAGGAGGGAGGAGAAAGTGGATTCATGGGGTGAATTTGGCTAATACCAGAAAAGAAAAATTCTCTGTGGTCTTCCAAAAAGAGACAAGAAAGAAAATCCCATACCATAAGGCTTTTTTTTTTTCTTCTACTGTATTATAAAGGAGAATCTAGATGCACTTTAAATCTAAACCAAATAGTGGGTCTGATTCTTGATGTAATTGAACTCTTTGAAGGGCACTTTATGCAACACCGATAGCTTGGTTATTCTTCAGGCATCAATGGGCCTCTGTAGGGGTTTGGCCTGGACATGCTCAATTACCTGGTATCCTAAGAGCTGCTATTGCACTGACATCTGGGTTCACACAAATGTTTCGAAAGCAGCGGTCTGTCTGCACACACACCTGGCTACCTGAGTGCAGCTATATGGTCATTGGCTCAGTGGTGACTCTGGAGCTCTGAAATGCTGCCCTTGCATTAGGCTCAGCTTTCAAGAGCTCATTTGACTACCAGGTGTCACGGCACATGGGAGACGCAAGGCCAGCCCACTCTGCTCACAGGGAGGCTTACACAGGAGGTGCTAAGCACTACTGCTATATGGGTTTTCTCAAGGCAAGAGGAGCCTTCTCCTGGCCCAACAAGCCTGCTGTAGGACAATACCTCAATTTTGTTGCACAAAGTTGCTCTTGTATAGGCAGATCAAGACCTTAGCCTCCTTGTGCTTTTCTGAGACATTTAGAGACTTGTCTTGTAGTGGAGCTGTTTTTCCAAGAAATTATTCTTCTTTTAAAATATACTTCATTTCAATCTAAAAAGCCAGATGAGCCTAGGTTTTATTAGAATTACTGACTATCGGATGAGACCCGATAAAGAGAATTGACTTGATAATGGAATGACTTTTTTTTTTAAAAAAAAAGATCATTTTACAAAATGTAGACTAGGGGTGTGGAGGGAGGGGAGAATTAAGTTTAGGACTTAATTCCTCCGTGCTCAACAGCCTCATTTACAGGAAGAATACAACAAATCTCTTGTTTTTTTGCAGCACAAGGGCTTTATACAGGTAAACATGTTGAGAATGTTGCCTGTAGTGTTTGCCCAGCTAGACCATAAAGAATTCCTGTGAGCGGGGGTAGCGAGTGCCATTGCGCAGCCCTGGCGAGCTCTGCTTTCCTCCTGCCTCCATCTGCCCCCATGCCAGGGAGGGAGGCCGCTGGAGTTGTACTATTCCTGTGAAGCCATCCAGCACGTTTATTCTGAGTACAGACACAGTGGTCTTCCATTTTGCAATTACAGAAACAAGGATATCCTGTTGAGCTTTCTCGCTTTCCTCCCTTCCCCGCTGCCACCGCTTGGTATGGCTGTAGGGAATATAAATGGAACAGGAAATTTGACCGCGTCCAGGATCAATGTCATTAAAGACAGGTCTTGTTTTAAAATCTAATTTTATATAACTGCTCCGTTATATAATATGCTTTTGTTTGTTGTCTTGATTTTTATCGAGGTAGTGTACATTCCCCTGGACCTTTTCATGAAGGAATGTTTATACCTGTGGGCAAGCGCTAATGGCAGTGAAAGGCTTGCATTCATGGGAACAGCATTTAGCAATTCATGGTTGCCAAGGTAAGCAGCAAAGGCATGCCCTCTGCCACTCCACTGCCTCTAAAAGAAACAGTCTCTAAGGTAACAGGCTAGCACCCCTTGAGGCCAAAAATCTTTAGCTTTTTAGACAGAAAAACACATTAAATAATACCAAGAAAAGCATTTTTTTGTCCGGGCATTTTTTCTTCACAACAGAAAAAGGGCTCAAAGTGTTCTATTTTTGGTTCCACAGAGGAATTTAATTCACATGCTGCCCAGTGCTTTGTGCACTCAACACCCCTTTGACAGTTTAGTTTCAGGGGCACATAGGACTAATGAGCCGAGGCAGGACTGCAGTTGAAGGCTGGCGTCTCCCAGGCCTGTGACTGTTGTTCAAGTGAATAGGCAATTTCCCTGATTAGCTTGGAATTTGCAGCATTATCTGGATGGTTATTTGGCATGAGCCCTTTTTCCAGGATCACAGTCAATGTGGGAGATTGAGTCACCTGAAGAAAAGGTCTGCAGAGGGAGCACTTGCTAGATTCTGTTTGTGATGGGAGAGCGGGCTTCTCTTCTGGATTCCATCTTGCTCTGCAGACACTTGCCAACCTCTTTTATATTACTGTAGCAAAGGGGAGAAGTAGCTGAGTCATCACATTTTCCTAGTTCAAGATCTTAATTAGGAGAAGAAGCAAACAGTAGAGGGTTGTTTTTGAAACTGAACTCTAACAAAAAGTAAAACGTGACAGCCAGATCACCTTTCTGCTAATGTTGATGCACCAGGGACCCATTGCATGCAGAGGACAATTTGTCTATGTTGTCACCTGCAGGACATTCATATGACTCTAACACCAAATGATACGTTTTCTGGATGCGGAGAAAAGCAAAAGAAGCATTTTCTGGAATATTTCTTTTTTTTTTTTTTTCTAAATGACTCAAGCTATTACAATTTCTTGACAATTACAAAGTGACAATTCATGGAGTGTAACTGAGTAATACAGGACCTGCTGGCTGTAATATGTCTTTTACATCTGGTGGAATTCCTGTAGCTCCTGGAGTTGTTACAAAGGGGAGGTGCCTCCTGGAACCCTTTTGCAATGTGTTGAACAGGCTTGAATCTGACAGTAGAACATTTTCACTCAGAATAGAGGCAGACTGATAAGCAGAGCTTGCTGTATCTTCAGGTGTGCAGCACATGCCTCATGTTTCAATGAGTCTTCGGGAATAAACCTCTTCTTATTGAGCAGACTTACAACAGTGATGGGGGGATAATTATTTGCCTTCTTTCAGTCTGACAGAAAGGATATTACCCTGATTGCATTCAAAGAAAGGGCGTACATCACCAACAATTTTCTTCTCCACTTACTTTCGCTTTGTGTTGTACATACTAAAGTAATTATGGAATAACTGTGGGCTTTCTAATGGGTAGAAGCATAATAACACAAATAACATTAAACAAGGAAATTAATTAGTTATGTCATCTACTCCAGAAACACCCACAATGTGACAATTTGTTGTTAGGCAAGCTAAGAAGTGTGCAGATACTCCTTTTAAGTTCAGCGTCTTGTCGTGCCCATGTTTTGGTACAGCACATGTTCACATACTGTTATGCAAGAGAAGTCCTGTTCCATCTGAGACACCGATTGTCTGGGGCTCACTATATAAGAAACAATTTGGTATTTGTTCCTTGCACATCTTGCTCTTTATTCACATCTCAGATGCATAACTGGACTTAATAACTTCAGGTAGGATGAAGACATGTAGCTGTCCAAGTAATTTGTGAGAAATAGCCTGTTTTCTGGGGAAGGGTCTGCAGGCACCTGAGCAGCCAACACAAAACATCCCTACGATGCCTCAGTTGTGGGGGTTTCGCTGAACTTGTCTGAAGATAGTAGTCTCTTTCTGTTGTTTTGTAAGCTGAGCAGCCCCATGCCTAAGTCCAATGGGACTGGATGTTGCGAGCAATGGCTTATCATGCCTTGCACATGGCCACAGAGCTGAGTTCGGCAGTCACGGCCACTTCCAGCTGAAACATGACCAGATTGTGAAATGGGTCTAGTCAGGAAAACAAAAGCACTGAGTCTCGAAGTTCTTGCATATTCTCAGGAACATCACTGTAGATTTGACTGAAACATTTCAGAACTCTTCATCGTGAGGAGGATGTACAATATGCAGAAGTTCAATCTGATACACTTTTAACTAACAGAAGACAGGTTCGTGAGATGTGATGTTTCAGAGAACAGTGGTAATATAGAGCAATGCTAGACTTGTCCAGGAACCAGCAAATAACAAGAAGTAGAGACTGAGTTACAAAAAAACAGCTTTTTAAAATGCTGTCTTCAGTTAACTTCCCTGCACTCAGTGTTGATATTTTTATTGACTCCACAGAATAGATTAACATGAGAACTCTGTATATGTAATTATAAAATATTATTTGATGGCTAAACCATCTTATTAGCTGAAAAGTCTGGACTTTTTTTAAAAAAAATTATTTTTTATTTATTTTTTTCCCAAAGAACCATTATGCTGTTACTGTGGAAAGACAGAATCTTGGGAAAATTAAAGTTCAAACTGATTGCTCATACTCTGACAACGTGGTTTATAAAGCCTGTCTTTCAGCAGCTGTAAAATACTTGCATTCCCATGTTAAAAAGATGAAACTATGTAACCGCCATTTGCTTAACAGCTCTTAACTGCGGCTGGAGGATGTATTAGTTTCATCTGACTTAATCACCATCATATTTGTTTTTCTCTCAGTCTCTATTTTTTGATCTGTACTTTTGCAGATCCTAAGGAACAGTGTACACATGTACTTATATAGCATTTATATTCCAGTGTACACCTAAACTGACATCTGAGGGGCTGATCCAAAATTCAACATGGTTACTAGAAAGGCTTACAGCTACGCATCAGTTTATCCTCCTGGAGCTCTGAGCAGGACTTTTTCTCAAAACGTGTTCCCTAAATTTCAGTCACTGTTCCCAGAATAGGTACAAGGACTGCCTTAACGAGATTTTTTTTTTCCACGTTCATGTTTTATTTAACCATTTAGCAAAAAGTTGACTGATGATTGAGTTTCAATCAGATGGATGTTGTAGCTTTTAGGATATTCTTTGTATAACTTTCAAACTTACCCAATGCTCAAATATTTTTGTCCCAAAACATTGGCAACTTCACTTTAACTTATGTTTTCAGTTTGGACACACATTAGATAGAACAGATTCTTATCCAAACCTTATCCGAATAAGTCAAATGTCTTGATACTGGAAAAATTGCAGAGGAAGTGATTTGAATATAAGACTTTCTCAACAGACTCCCAGTGTTTCTGGTCCCAGTTGGCACTGCCACAGTTTCAGCTTTTCTTTTGTAATGTTGATATTTATTTCCATGTCTATCCCAGATCTAGAAGCGCAAAAGTAAAAACAGTTGTAAAAAAGGCAAACCTAACATTTCAATAAGCAAGGCAAGCTTTGGGCAGTACCGATTCTGAGAATAAGCAAAGATCTTTTATTTTGCACATCTTCACCTCAGCATTTTCCAGGAAGCCTCAAGATACTAAAATGCAGACCTCTTACACGAACACAGACAAATGAAGTGATGCCTAATGATACATGTATTAGCAAAAGGAAAATAACAGTGAACTGTGTTATCACAAATGGATTCGTTGCATTTGCTAGATAGTGGCAGATAACTCAGGAAGAGAGAGAAGTTCTTGTCTCAGACTGATGTATTTATGGCTAGACTGAAGTCTAACTTCTAAACTATTTCTCTAAAAATGCCAGTAAAGCTCATGGTTTTTTGTCACATTCAGGCTTAAAAAAAAAAAAAATTAATCCATTTACAGGTAAAATATTGTTTTTCTTTCGATCCCATCGGTCATGTGTATGTTTGATAAGTAGAAACTAGTAATCTTACCCCTGTGCACTGCCACATACCCCACCACAAATAACGTCTTGTTGTTATAAATGATTTGCACCTTGTGGTGCTTTCCTGGCATCTGGGCTTCTCAAGATCTCCCTCATTTTCTACAGTAATGTCTTAACTGCAACTGGGAAACTGGGACTAATTTAGACATGATGATACACGAGCCAGGAAGAACCCTACCTTATTTTCAAAAGAAGAAACAGCTCATTGACCTGGCAGCTAAAACCACCAGCATCCTTTTGCTTTTAAACCAAGGAAAAGTCATGGGAAGTCACTGAAAGACAGTAAACGTGAACCACTCTTAAATGCCAACCTGGCTTTAAACAATGTTTTGACAACACACAGAAAACTATTTATTTTGAGGCTTACGGGACTTCTGCAGGAGTTGGTGCAAATACAATGAAAATCATAATGTTTATGTAACCTATAAATAAAACAGTAAAGAAACCCAAGTCCCATCAGGATCACAAGTCAAAAAGGAGTAGGAATAAACAAGATCATTAATACACAGACTGGTTGATTTTTTTTCCATGTTAAACAATGAAGTCATTGATATACACCTATCTGCAGATATATATATAAACATGCAAAACTCAGAGAAAATGAAAATGTTTATCAAGGCCCATTTCCCAAAATACTGCTTATGGGAAGCAGTCAAAGGTTTAACAGAAAGAAACTGGATTCTTGGATTTGTAACTCACCTTTTTTTAAAACCCTGAGTTAGATCCTAGAAAGACACTTAGGGCATTCAGATAACATTTTCTAGAAGCAAAATTAATTCTAAAATACAGCCTAATGCAGACAGAAACACAGCCTGACACTAGGTGCGTGAAATTGTCCTCATCTTTGTCTATGTGTTTGCTCACTCACCCCAAACATAAAATCTTCTCTAAAAAAGTGACCTCGTTATCACATATAAGAGAAAGATAACTCTTGATACACTGGCTTGGAAAAACATCAACCTCAAGTGTTTGAGGGGGCAGAGGGAATTATATACTATGGTTCTTAAACTTCTTTAGGATATATTTTGACAGTTCATCTAAAATTAATGGAAATGCCTCTAGCTCCTTTGGGTTCAAAGCAAAAGTCGCTTTCTCTTCCTAGGAATCTACTACCTATAAAAAGACAACATTTCGATTTCTAATCTTCAAAGTAAATTACAGCTGATGGAGATGTAATGCAATAAGCCTAATTAGCCTCATTTCTATAAACACAGTATTAATGAAAGTCTATTTTTCTTGTAGACATACTAATATCTTTACACTAATGGTATAAAAATAGCCTTGTTTTTGGTGAAATACACCAGTGAGGGAATTACCAGCCATACAGATATAGCAAGGTTTGAAAAATGAAGATAATTTTACTAGAAATAAAGAAATCTGCTCTGGGATTTGAAGAAGCCGAAGTTAATGACATGGAATCCTTAAAAATTACTCATACTTCACACAATGTTGGCAGAGAAGAAGAAAAATACATTTTAAAAGTTGCACACACAATCCCACTCCCCCAGTTGTCCACCACAGGGAATCTGTGAGCTGCACTGAATAATTGCCCCCCCTTTTAAAACAGCAGGCGCAGTCACTGGTGTTTGGCTAAGTACGGCTTTATTCACCTAGATGTTAGTTAAGGACTGCAGCTGCTGACCTTCTGCCACTGTCTTCTTATAGAATCATAGAATTGTTTTGGTTGGAAAAGACCTTTAGGATCATGGAGTCCAACTCCATTGGCAACTTCACTTTAACTTATGCTCTCAGTTTGGACACACATTAGATAGAACAGATTCTTATCCAAACCTTATCCGAATAAGTCAAATGTCTTGATGTCATTAACCTAGCACTGACAAGTCCACCTCTAAACCACGTCCCTAAGAACCTCATCTACACGTCTTTTAAACCCCTCCAGGGATGGTGACTCCACCACTTCCCTGGGCAGCCTGTTCCAATGCCTGACAACTCTTTCAGCGAAAAAATTTTTCCTAATATCCAATCTCAAACTCCTCTAACCCAACTTGAGGGCATTTCTTCTTGTACTGTCACTTGTTACCCAGGAGAAAAGAACGACACTCTCCACGCTACAACCTCCTTTCAGGTGTTTGTACACTCCGTCTCCGTTTTTTCCAGGCTAAGGAGACTCCGTTCCCTCAGCCTCTCTTCATGAGACTTGTGCTCCAGACCCCTCAGCAGCTTTGTTGCCCTTCTCTGAACTTGCTCCAGCACCTCAATGTCTTTCCTGTAGTCAGGGGCCCAAAACTGAACACAATATTCACAATGCTAATGAAGCTGTGGCACACCCTTCAAGAAAGGATTTCTAAAAGCAGTCATAGACATCTGTCAAGCATGGCTTGTGTGTGCTTAATCCTGCTTTGCTGCTGGAAGACAGATTGGGAGCTCCCCTCTAGGCATTTTGAAAGAACTACTTTTTCTACAGCGTAGGAAGACTTTAGCACAGCATTTACTACCTAGTAGCTTCAGAAACCGTGAGAGCAAAGTAAGTTATGGACTAGATTTTTTAGATACTTTGGGTTGTTTTGTGATTATTACACCGATCTTTTCTTTCTGCTTCATCTTTGTAAATGTTTGCATACTTAAATAACTGAGTGTATTGAATTAAGTAATTAGACGTACTCAGGTTAAGAACTTACACACTTTTTTTGACAGTGCATTTGTTACAGAGAAGAGTTCACAGTTTAACCTCTTTTTATCTGGAAGTTCAAAAGCCAGAAAGAAACAGAATATATGCCAGTTTTTTTGGTTTAAAGTCTTAAATCTGCAGCAATAAGAGCTTTGTCTTGTACTTCTTTATCTTCTCTTTGCTGCTCATCCAGATTTTGTCAGGGAACAGAAAACAGCCAGGATCCCTCCCCTTGTAAAATGTTTCTAGCATTAAAATTGTTCTAGCATCTGTGTACATGGGAGTTCTCATTAAGTGCCTGCAGTTCAACTCAGAAATGGAAATATGAACTGTATTTTTTTCTATACAGTATATATAATGTTGAATATGACTTCCAGTCACTGAGAACTATACAGAATTAGAAAATTCTTCCATGATTCCTACTGTTATTATATGGTCAACTTTAAGGAAGGCATGCTGGGAAAGATTTGAAAGGTGTATTTTGTTTTTCAGTGGACCACTAATGCTTGGATTGGTTAGATAAGAAACATAGATCCTGGAGATGGCAGGCTGTACACCAGAATTACCAGATTAGGCAGGAGTTAAGTTTGTGCATGCAACAGAGTTGCTACGTTTGCAGACTTTCATAAGAACTGGTATAAAAGCACATTTTCTGAGACTAATACCAACAGCGGAATACCGAATACGACGACAAGCTCTCTAATTAGCTTGAACCATTGGGCCTAGAAAGCTTACAAAGTGCTTGCCAGGTTTTCAAAAACCTTATCGAGTAAGTTTTCTAATATCAGCAAGAAAAACTCTTAATCATTAAATAAGGATTTTATTTTTCTAGGCCTTATCAGCAAACACCTACTCCTTAGCAAGTGTCTAGGCTTTACACCTTAGCTCGTGATAAGTGAGTTCCAAAAGCCCTGTGTGACTGCCTACTTCCACTTGCATTGCAGTCAGGGGAGACTTACTTCCAGTTTTTATGGACCCTGTACAAGGGTGATTTCAAGTGCCCTTCAGAAACCTCTTTCTGGGTACTGTTTCTCCTTTTTTTTTTTTTTTTACACAAACCCACGATGTCTTTCTTATGGATTGGATGCTTTGATCCAGATCAAGTAAATATGGAAATCAATGGAACTGCTACTGCTGAGTTTGCTGGGAATAAAGTCAAGCCCCTGAAGTTTTTGGAAGTGTCAGGCCAAACCCAATGTGGCTGAGACAGCCAGAGGCCTGTCATAACATTTTTCCCAGGCTCTCAATCCCTTTTCACTAGAGCAGGTATCTGGCGAAAGCTAGCTCTCCAACTTGCTTGCATAGTAGTGACTAAGACTGGAACGACCCTACTGGGATAAAACAAAAGTAATAGGAGGATGTCTTTGTCACACAAAGTTCTAATGACCTTCTTTTTTAGGATATGGAAAAATGTTTTTTTTAAAAGCCCATGTCTTTTCATTTTTGTGCTAGTAAGAAGGAATGGAGCACAGGCAGCTGCTGTCTCTTCTGAACCATAAATGTTTTGGAAACTTTCAGGAATCTTGAAGAGCCTCCCAGCAGACAAGGATGAGCTCAGATGTCATTTGCACAGCCACTTATGGCTCATTATGAAGAAGAGTGCAGAGAGTGAGGGGTTGGTCAGAAATGCCAGAGGGTGTGGATATATGAACAGTGTAACTCAGGTGCCCAGCCTGTTCCAAGGCTCTGGCCCTCCATTAATTTTCTTCCGTGGATGCAGGAGTCCTAGGCTGCCCTTTGGAATAAATCCAGTCTTGCCTGAGATGAAATCTACAAATTATTCTGGGGATAATTTACTCCCAGAAAACAGTAGCTCGTTCTGCTCCATGCAGTTTTTTGTTATTCTAGCAAATTCATGCTCTCCTATACCCTCACACAGACTCATACCATGGCTCATGGTGTTCATTTTTAACATCATGCTATAAAGACACCGTTACAGCAGACTGAAATGTTCTGAAAGGTTACAACATAATTATGTCTTAAGGTCATGAAGGCTTCCTATGGGCTCCTGAGAAGACAGCATGTGAGGTGCTGCACAATATAGCCTAAGCAGTATGGATGTGAGTCACCCTGTGCTACCTGGTGTAGGATCACTCCCTGGGGGGAAGCCTGTAGTAATGTGGTTGCAGTCAGAGCTGTAGAGGTAAAATGGGGAGTTCCTAAAACAAGGAAGAAATAGAGGTATTTTTAAGGATTCCCAGAAGAATGAGAAAGTCCTAAGAAAAAAAAAAATATTTACAATCTATTCAGACAATAAAACAGATGATGGATGAAAAACACACTAGTTAGATAGTAGAAGTTCATTCTACTTCTGCCAATACTTCCTTGTAATATGCTCAGCCAGACCCCAAATAGTGATTTGCTCTACCATAATTCCTGCATTCAGTTACCAGTAAAATATATTTATTGCTGGTGGTTAGAATGCAGATTTGCAATGGTGCACTAAGTGTATCAGTTTTTTATTATTTAGCCAGAGAAAGCAATAATTT
This sequence comes from Pampusana beccarii, assembly GCA_013399365.1. Taxonomy (NCBI): domain Eukaryota; kingdom Metazoa; phylum Chordata; class Aves; order Columbiformes; family Columbidae; genus Pampusana; species Pampusana beccarii. The sequence goes on along the minus strand of VWYH01004338.1, from coordinate 298,717 downwards.
AACTTTGTTTTGCAAGCATTCTGAAAGACTGAGGAAGGCTCTTTTTATTTTGCTCTCCAGAGGTCAGGTGATTCCCTTGTAGAATTTTTGGCATCAAAAATTAAAGAGTTAAATGCAGCAGCTTTTCTCCTTGAGCAGGGTGATACACACTGAAGGCTGGCTCAGCCCTCCTTCCTTCCCTGTATCCCAAATCCCTGGAGAAAGAGGCAGAATGGCTCCTCAAAACCTTCACGAGCCTTTGCTCCAGAGATGCTCAAGCAACAATTGTGCCATTCTGGCAGGAAACAAGGAACAATTTTTCTTTCTGTTCTTGAACCTTCTCTTCAGAAAAGCACAAGGACCTGGGAGAATGAAAGGTCTCAGACTCTAGACCTCCTGTGGCCAACACACAGCAGAGCCTTCTCCTCACACCACCATCTGGGATATCTGCACTTGCAGCTTTATGGGAAAATGGAAAATGTGCTACAAATACAACAGTCTTTGTCAAGAATTTCTGCTTCCCAGAGAGATTTGACAATCCTGCCTCAGCACCAGCTGGTGTGTGCCAGGCAGGCTGGCTGGGAATATTGGCAGAAACATGGGCAAGGGCTGTGTCAAATCTCTTTAGTCCTGTGCTTGGCCTTCTGGCACCCTGTGTGGAAGTGAAGCGGTGTGGAGGCCTGCAGCAGTGATTTCTCCTGGAGGTTCAAGTGCTGGGCAGCCCATCTGTCAAAGTCCCGAAGTCGGCTTGGACAAATTTGGCGGGTGCCTCTTGGGCTTTCTTAGCAGTATAAGGAAATGAGGGATCCGTTGCACATACTGGAGAAATCATATGCATTTGTTCTAAACTTTAAATCTGAGGCTGTTGGCATAAGCACTTTGACCTCTAGAGGAAGAGCAGTGAGAAACAGAGGAGTGGTATTTTTATATCACTTCACCCCCAGGACAGCACATGAGAAGAACCACAGCCTCAGGCTCCTTCTTGGTACATTCCCTCTGCTTAATAACTTGTATTTTTTTTTTTTTTTATGTTGGACAATATCAAAATGCTGGCACAGCAAAAAAAGAAAAGCCTCAAACTATTCCAAAAGCTGTTGTAGTCTTAAAAAACTGAGTACTAAAACTAGATAATGCAATGTGCCTGGTAGTTCCCTTTAAATATGATAGACACAAATATAGTTATATGCACAATGGCTGTCACTAGCCATCACTTTACCTCCAAAGTAAAAAAAAAATCATCCACTTACTCGAAGTCTGTTCTAAATAATGGTACTAAACTAATTATAATAAAACCCAGTTCTACAGGCACTCCCTGGTTTGGTTTTAATTGTAGATATCTTAATTTATGTGCACAGTTTTATTTTAAGATCCTACAGTCCTCTTTCAGGAAGGCTTTTCTTCCTCTTTGGGGAGCTAACTCCCTTACGGAGTGCTTTCATAAGTACATACATCTATTAGGCACATCAAATATCTGTGAACTCATCTTTTTATTTTATTATTGATTTGATTTTTTTTTTAATTTTATTTTTTAATTTTTTATTTAGTTTAGTTTAGTTTGGTTCTGTTTTTGTTTTTGTTTTTTTTTTTTTACTTCACTTTATTTTAATTTTTACTCATCCTTCTTTTGCTCATACTTCTACATGCAGGTAGTTCCAAACTGAGCAAAATTGATGAGATGGGTATCTCATTTGGAGAGAGTAAGTAGAGTTAAAACATGCATAAGTTCATTCAATGATCAGGGGCTGTTCTGCACTGCCATTGCTTTCCTTGTGCCCTCTTCGTCACCTCCCTTGAACATATACTGTGGCACATCCTGAAAGAGAAGTTTCCATCCACCATTCCCCTGATATTGATACAAAGACAGCTTCACCTCCACCCAGATTCTTCGCTTTCCTCAGTGACCATGAAAACACAACATCCATCTTTCCCTCTCTCTCACCGTGTCTTTGGACTTTAAGCCAGGTAAGAGTATGAGCTATAAATTGAAGTGAAATATACAGCTGGGTAAATAAAGTGAGACGAAAGGGAGAAAAAGGGAAATGTGTTTCCTATCACAGAGTTTAAAAAACAGACTTGGCACACAAGGGGAAAAAACAAAACAGGAAACAAGGTTCTACATATAAATTAAACTTTTTCACTCTGAGCCTTTTTAGATAGCCCAGGAGTAATAAGAATGTGTATTTCTTGGACCAGCAAAGCAAGCATTCCAACACTAAATGGCTTCCTGTTCAACACGTTCAAAGCCAGAGACTGTTTTTGGGGGTAGGTTAGAAATATGTGTCAAGTATGCACTTTTACTTCAGGCCAAATCAAATGTTTTTAATCTCCCCTCATCCAGTCCCCAACCAAAAAAAAAAAAAAGGCAAAATGTGACCAAAGTTCTCTCCTGTGCTGAGGAAGTTCAATGATTAATCTTCAGTTAATCTGCAAACATTCACACTTCCCAGCAAAGATACTTAAAAAGGAACTGGTCAATGTCATTCTGCACTGACATTTGAGGCTGTTGGGCTGTAATGAGTAGATGTATACAAGAGCTCAAGAACTTGGCCCCATGCAAAGACAGGGAAACAGCGAATATTTGAGGGTGTGAAGTGTATTACAGCATTTTCCTCCATTGGTGTCAAACCTATAATTCACAAATTGTTGATCCATTTTCTTCTTCTACCACATCAGCCTCAAATGTTATTTGGTACTGCATGTTCTTTGCAGACAGATCTTTAGAGGGTTTTTTTTTAGGTTTACAAGTTTTGATTGCATGGCCAAAAGTGAAAATAACACACATGGGAACAAAGCTTGGAGCACCATGTGCCACGGATGAGTCAAGGTGAGGATGTTTTCCAGCTCCTCACTGAAGCCACAGGGTACGTTTTGCAAAAAAAAATCACAGAAGGGTGGTTTTTTTGTTTTTTTTTTTTTAACAGCTAGTGGCCAATAGTTACATCTAACTAACCTGGGCCTCAATTTCTCCCTTTCAGTATAATTTCAGAAGTCTCACCAATTATGGCTTCTAGTAACATTCTTTTATCCCAACTCCAAACAAATAGAAGCCATATAAGTGGTAGCCAACTATTTTCTTTTAATATTTTTTTCATTCTAGTGTTTTTGAGCAAACTCTGGTTCTAAACACTGTTCTGTTTCAATATTTGAAGAATGCTATGTACTGAGTACAGTCCAAAATGGTATGTTGTTGCGAGACACTGGTCTTGTCTCTTGCTGTTATGCCACCTTGAATGAACCAAGCTGCATACTTTGTTTTGGTTCTTTCTCCTTAATTTTTTACAAAAAAACTGTAGCAGGCCCTTATGAACATATATTTTCAGGTTTTCACTTGCAGACACCGCATCCTAGGAAGAGATCTCCAGTCTCACCTAAGTCAGTAAAATTCAGCCTGCACTGATTTGCATCAGTCTAAGCAATGATTTTATTTTGGCCCAGCCAACCACAGTACTAATTTTCAAAAGTACTGCTGAAGATGATAGAGCTAACAGTAAAGATAAAGAGACATAATGAATGCCACATAGACTCCACTATTGACTTATCCCTGGACCTCCACATACTTCAATATCATATAATATTTGATATCCAGGGCTATTGCTGGAGTTCCAGAGGGCAAATGACCAATAAAGGATGAGTTTCCTTCATCTGTCCTTCTTTGAAAGTCCAGCTTTCCTAGCAAGAGTCGTAGGAGCTCAGTTTCTAGTGATTCTGTGGCAGCTGCTCGGTAAAGCTACTCTGCCACCTCCCTGGAACACTTAAATTCAATTTCAGCTCAACTCCATGTTCACGTTTTCTTCTGCCCTTCAGACTCCTTCCTTCCTGCAGGCCCATCCAAAATAAAAGCATCATCTTTGTTTGCTGTGTCTGAACCTTGCAATTTCCTTTCCCCTGACTTTCACTATTAATCCTTTTGAGTTTCTGGTCTGGCTCCCTCACATCTCATACCATATTTCTACATACCAGTTATTTTTCTGGTGTGTTAAATCAGTCATTAGTGAACTAACATGAATCCTAAGGAAGCGGAGTAAGTTTAGGTATGTCCCATAGAAACTGAAGGGTCCAAACGTTCTGCAGAGTCATATTGGCAAAACTGCAGGCTCCCAGCAGTAACCAGTGTTAACAGGTTAAAAACCAAAGGCATACACTCTGGTGTAAACAATATGTTTCTTGTACCTCAGTCTATTCTTCTAAAATTGGCTTTTGAAACACTTCCTTTCACTTGGGACAAGGCAAAGTAAAGACCTGCAAAATACTGTGGAGATACATGCGAATTTAATGAGTTAGTCATAACATTTACTCCTAGGTCCCCTCCTACCCTCCACTTTTGAAGAAAGACAGAAATAAAGGATGATTAAAAAAAGAGCATAAGAAAGAGAAAGAAGGAAGGAAAAGAGGAAAAAAGAACAAATAAGAGGAAAGAAGGAAGGAAGACACGAAGAAAGAAAAGAAAAAAAGAAAGAAAAAAGGAAGGAAAGAGTAAAAGAAAATAAGAAAAGAAAAAAAGGATGAAAAAAAAAAGAGCATAAGAAAGAGAAAGAAGGAAGGAAGGAAGAAAACAAAGAAATATGGTTGAGAACAGAAATCCAACTAAATATGGAAAAGAAAGTCAATGCAAAAGAAAGATTTCAGGGATAATTTATGGTAGTTTAAATCCCTATTTCTTTTGCCAGTTAGAGAAATCCTAATCCTGTTACATGATCCTAACATCTTTCCAACTACTTCAGTGAATCATTGCCGTTACCAATATGGGCAGAAATTTACTATATCAGCTTCCCAGACACTGAACACAGTGTTGGCAGAGCTGATAGATATTAACTCAGTGAGTCAGATAGGGTGTGCTTTTTTAATCTCCAAGGCACACAGCAGCAGCTCCAGCCCTGTCACCACTGCAGCTGCTGCTGAGAGGTGGGCAGCCAACATGTTGTGGGATTGCTGATCAGTGGTACTGCAAGACTTGCACGGTAAGTGCAAGCTGTCCCAGCAGGTAATAAGACAATCGTTGACATCCTGGAGTACTTCCTCGAGATCATGTTGGTCACATTCAGGAATCTAGAAGAAAACCCAACAAATAACGCTATAGCTGTCATTATAATGATACATAGTTGCAGGCACAATTATCTCAGTTGATAAGGTTTTTCTTGAAACTGTCTTTTTCAGTCTCGTGATGATTCCAAAAGTCTTCCTCGTTGGAGCTTTGTACCTGTGACATTTTTTACAGCGGAGAATGTAGCATTTTACTATTTTTCCTTGCTTGCTTCTAGCATACAACATTTTCAGAGACATCTGCTTAAGCAAAACGCTATTTGTTTCGTGGAAGCAAAGTCCATACTTGTACTCTTTACATAATGGGAATAGGTTTTGTTCCTTGGCAAGACAAACTGTCTTTTCTTATATGTCTTTGATAAAGAAATAGCTAGGGCTGAACATGATAGTGATAGAGGAAAACAAAAAATACACTCTGCACTCAGTAGGAACACACCATGAAAGCAATCTGAAGGTGCTCTGAAGCAGTTGCGTGTGCTGTGGAGTCATTATATGATTGACTTCTGCCAAATGGCATCAATGGATGGAGTAACAGCCAGAGGCTCATGTTGCTCTTTAAGAGACACCAGACTTTGTTTTCTCTAATTTTTCCATTCTTCTCTGCTTTCAGTGTTCCATCCTTTGAATCATTTATGAGGTCCAAATTTCAAAACCAAATACTCTGAGAAAAAGCCAGGCTATGCTGATCTGTAGCTAGAAAACTGCAGCCATTTCTTCCAGATGGGTGCATCACTCTGTGCTTGTCTTGTGCTTTTCCCCAGCCACAGTCAGCCACAGGTCAAGAGAAAATGCTAGGGAGATACCTCTCCTTATGAGCAAACCTACCAACCAGAGCCCACCACTTCTCTGTATTACTCTGAAGCAATCTCCTTTGGGTCACCCCATAGTCACCTCAGTTTCCACACTATGCAGGACTGATGCTCTAGGTGCTAGTAAAATAAATTCACAAACATTGGTCTCCAGCTCCAGTTTCTATCTGTGATATGTAAACATCAAACTGCTTAGTTTAGCAGAAGGGACTCTTTTTCCAACAGCACTTGTGCCGATCCCCTTGGTCTGGATCATTTTGACGAAGTTTCATTTCAGGCACATTCAGGACAAAAGACTGGATTCATTAAGTGATTTAGACAGTCTTATTTACACCGTAATTTATTTTTCAACACAGTTACAACCATATTGACTCATCACATTTCTGCTGAACAACCAGATGGGTACCAGTGCACTGCAGGGAGATCTGGGGTGCTGTGCGATACTGTCATAATACCCATTTCCATGAAAAATAATGGAGATATTGTTTTTCAGTTGTGCAGTGCAACTCTGAGCATTCCTCTTGGCAGCAAGGTGGATAAAAGGAAGATGAGCCACGCTGCTAACACTGTCTGGTAGTGCTTCTGTTCACGCACTGGAAGAGTTATTTGCACAAGGCTACGGGAGTCCAACCTGTTGCATCTTTGCTTCTGAAAGTTAAATATCTGAGTGTGAACAAACTGTTAACATATAATGTACATCATATTTATGAACACGTAGCCAGCTTGATCATATACATAATTTGCAGGTACTATCTGCCATGACACAAACATTTAAAATATGGTAAAACACTGTAGATAGCTTTTTACTTAACACAAAGGAGTTTTTGCTTTCTTTCAGTGCCGTCAGCAGGAGTTGTTTGTTCCGTAAGAATTTTTTTATTTGGCAGAATGCTACATAAAGTAGCCCAAGTGGGGTTTTTTTATTGTTGTTGTTTCTGTTTCTCTGTTGCTGTTTTCATTGAAATGTGCTGTTTCCGTAGAATGAAAATTAAAGACATTGGAGGCTTTCGTACAACAGGTTCTCTTACTGGTGAAAGCAAGCTCCTTGGACGAAACACTGTTCTGAAGACAAGATGGAGTCCTAATTGCTCTCAGAAGAAGATTTAAAATAGAATTTCCATCTATTGCCAGCTTCCAGGGTCTTTTCTAGCTCACCAGACGAAAGGATGCAAGTCCTGACAGTGTAACTTCAGGTTTCTTGAGTGCTATACTACAAGAACAACCAACAGGTAGCCCAGCAATGGACTAAAAGGAAACAAATTGCAAGCGCCAGCAGGAATTTCTTTCCTAGTCTGCATAAATTACTGATGGGCTAGTCTAACATTTAAGAGAGTTTGCTTGACTGTTATCCAGTGGCAGCTGTTAGGGCTCTAGGTGCAATGACTGTCTTGCTCCATCTGCACCAAGCAGTGATACTCTGCAGTCCTCCTCTTCCCCTCAGGGCATCCCTCAGGAGTACTAAGTGACCTGACGGGAGATTGAACCAAATGCAAGGGTAAGGCCAGTCTAAGTGATTGATTATGAGTAGTGTTTATTGTTTATTAGCAGTCAAGCCTTTTCAGGAACCATACTAAGTGTAAAACAGCAACTCTCTCCCTTGCTCTCTGACAGTATATAGATACACTCATATGCGCACACACAAACATGCAAAAGAGCTCAAATTAACTTCAGGAATGTCCAGATGTTCCTGAGCGTGCTGGAAGGTGGCATCAATGCAAAGCTGACACCGTGAATATTATTACGTTTACATGTTGCCATTACTAGAGAAATGCTCTAACCTGGTAATTCAGGAGTGGGAATCAAGTCATTTTAGCCAGCTTGTTGTCAAGACACCATATATTCATAACCAAGTAATTAATCAGCATCTTATAACAAACAAGGCCTGGAGATTTGCCATATGACTTGGTGTTACATGGAAGTCCCTGGCAACACTTCTGAGCCACGTGGAGAAATTCTGTCAAGAGGCATTAAAAGTGGAAAGATTCAAGCAGGAGCAAGTAGGAGGGAAAGAAACCATAGAACCTGACCATTTGGTTACACTGGTTACCTTTCTGTGAATGTAGAAAGCAGCTGATCCAATACATTCTGCAAATAGATACAGATTCACACACAAGAGCTGGGAACATCTTGTACACAGATGTGAGTCAGTTCTTGGCAGGTGGCTAACTGGAGTCAGATTTCCCAGACAATAATTACATTTTTCAAAAAGAAAAAAAAAGGAGAATTAAAGAGACAAAGAAGAACTAATTCCCACCAGTTGAGAGTATGAGCTCTGAAATGAAATTCCCTTTTCACGTAATTGATTCTATATCACTTCAAGTGTTGCCTGCACAAAATATCCTGGAAAGTCATGATGAATCTCATGAGGGCATCTTTTTCTAAACAAGTGCAGGTTATACTTGAATAATTGTTTCTGTCCTCCAAGCTGCCCAGCCAGTTCTGATCTGAAATCTGCACAGACATAACAACAATGTAGTGTGGTGTTCAAACATGTCCTGTGAAAAGGTCACAAGAAGACCCCATTATCAGTATAGCTGGTCAAGGAGAACGGCATGTAACATGCTATTGGTTTTGTTGTTGACTGTGGGCCAGAAAAATATTTCCTTAGGAAGACACCAAACGCACCTTATAGACTACGAACTCAGGCAAGTCTGCTGCTCCTGTGGCAAACAGCATTCAGCTTCCTCTCAGCCCATTTTCTGAGTTCAGCACGAACAGATGTGGCCAGAACCACAAAGCTGTAGGTGGGTTATGAATGTGCACATTGGAATTTGATGTTTAATTGATATTGATTTCAAATTTTGCTTATTCTCTGATAATAAGTCTTTTTACAGATGTTTGAAAACTGTCTTTAAAAAAACAACAATACATGAGAAAATGTTTCCTTTTAGTAGAAAATCTGTGCCTGTTTATCTGCCTGTCTACTTACCTGTATCTATCTATATAGATTGCTAGCTGTGAGAAAGCAGGATGCCAGGAGTCAAAACAAACTGGTTTTGGGCACAGCAGTATAGTTGAATCTTTGTAATCAAATTTTCTGATGGAAGGGCACGCCCCTGTGCTGGCTTCTGGCTCCTGTAATGAACCAGATCTCCTCTCTAAGTGGTTGTGGTGTGCCCTGGAAAATGTGGTTTAAGAAGAGACCTATGCCTGAAGAGGGAAACAGGAGCATAAAGGCCTCCAACTATAACACGTTTAAGGCATTATGATATCATTTCTGCTTCCAGTGAGGGTTAAAATATTTTAGTATTTTAATATTTTTTGTTAATTTGTTACCAAATTTTCTATGGAATGCCTTTGCTACCTTCAATGTCAGTTCTCAAGGCACCTCTAGATGTTTTATCTGCTTAGTGCAGGATAGAGGTCGTTCATGGAAAAGTGTGATCCATATAGGGTTGGATCATCTCAGAAACTGTGTGTGAGAGTGTGAGACACAGAAACTGTGTTAGGCTGCAACTCTTCACAGGGTTCTTTAAGCTGCAAGCTGTGGTGTGACCCTCAGCATTCACACAGCAGTCCAAAGTGGGATGGGTAGGAACCACATCTTCATGAGAGCTGGATACCACCACAAAACTTGTCGCATGTAATACTTTCCAAGTCACAGAAGTGCCCTACCTTGAGATGGGACAGCAGCTCAGAACAGGGAATATTTTTAATTCATTTTAATAGCAGGGGTAGGTGCTTAGTGAGGGACAAAGTGCGGAAGCTAACAGGTAGATTATGTACAAAAAAGCCGCACAAAAATGCTTTGGTGGGAAGAGTCAGATCAAATATTGCAAGAGATACTTAAACTGTTATGATGCTTGAAGACTAAAACAAAGGAATTTTTTTATATCCTCGGTGTCCTTTTCCTAAGCAAATTCCTGGGGATACTTATGGCACACAGCTTTACAGCTTCCAGTTGTTTCCCATAATTGAAACCTTCCAGGTTACCCAGCAGCTGTGAAAGGCAATGCTGCTCTTGGCAGCAAACATCGGTCGTGGTTTAGTCCTCACTATGGCTGGTGGGAATCTTCTGGTTGACCGAAATGCAGCTGGATTGAACCCTAAGGGATTTAGCTTTCTGAGGCTCATAAGGGCACACAAGTTCCTAAGCACACATTTGTCTTTGGAACCATCATATGCATGACAGGTTTCATAAGAAACAAGTTTGGGCTGATAACACCATCCAAGGGTGCACCTGGGGTGCACCTGAGGGAGAAGGGGCAGCCCTTTTACACATGATGCTCAGCCCCCTTCATGTTGCTGTGAGGACAGCTTCCTGAGGTGGGGAGGCCATTCTGTCCAGGGAAAGGACACCCAAGGTCCACTGATAGCTTGTAGAAAGCTTCTAAAATACTGGGTATATTTAGCAGAAAGCTCTTACACTTTGTCAGTAACAGTCCTCACTGCTGAGTAGAAGTCCGTGTGGTGGACTGGTAGTGAGGATCTTGCCCCTCTTCTTGTTGCTTGCTTGCTTTTGGCCTTTCTGAGGACATGTAAGCTACCGAAAGGGAATATGTACTCGATGGCCTGAAATGGCATCTCTCTTACTGCGCCCCAGATGCAAAAGGACATGATATAAAAAGTGTGTTATAAAAATAACTAAATATTGATCTGTTCCTGTGGTGAATGGGCATGAACGGGCTCAAAGTGCTGTTACTTTTGTGGACCTCTTAGTAGAGATCACTGTTTATAAAAACAAATAAATAAACAAATAACTAATTAAAAGCTTTTCAAGTCTAGTCATGTCTGAGCTTTGGGAGTCTGGATACCAGCTAGTTCTGAGTAAGGGGTGCAGCGTCCAATTCTGATTTAAGGAACATCTTAAACTTGATGGGCACTTAGGGTAGGATTTATCCTGCCTTAGTCCTCAAATTACTTAATCTAATAGTACAGTTTCCCAGTCTGTGGGATGTCTGTTATACTTTCAGATGTCCTTGAAGAATTTCTTAATCATCTGGCTTTTGGAACACTTGTTTTCCACAACTTCTGTTGAAGAGGAAACCTTATGCAATGAGGAATCCAGCACTCACTGTGCCAGGAGGAGATGGAGAAGGAGCATGACACTCAAGGGTCAGCAGGTTGCGGGGCAATTTTTGTGTTTTATGTGAGGTTTGCATAAAGCGACTCACCCTTCTTTGGGAGTCAACTGAAAACTTGAAGAAAGCAGGTACCAAGGCTCAGTCTGTCAATCTGCCTGGTTCTAGGCAGCTGTGAGTGATGGAGTACAGATGGCTTAGTGTTCAATCCCAGGTGCCCAGCTCTGTTGAGGTATAGTACAAAGGAAGTTGGAGATCTAAGCTTTTGGGCACAGCCAGGAAAATTAAATGTTGCAGCTTTGAGAACTTAGTTCTGCTTTTGCATCTAATGTCCAATCTGATCCCCATACACTGTATGTGTCCTGTGCCTTACTGTGCTCTTGCATCTGTTCTTCGTATCCCCAGCTTTGCTGCTCCTGCTTCCTTAAACAATTATTTTTATTTTGACCTATGACCAAGCAAATATTTTTGGCTAGGTTGAGCTCTGTATCCAAGCACATTTTCCTTTTCAATCAAAAATAACACATATCATAGGTATAACAAATAATCTATAATTGCCTCTAGTTTCTCTTCTCCTTAAGTGGTCACTTGAAGTGTAAAATGTCCACTGTTACCAGATGGAGTTTTGTTAATGGGGCACTGACATAGAATAAACACTTCTACACAGTGTTCATGTACTTCAAACCACATCTCATTAGTACCGTTTATTCTAAATCAAGCATAAAGTTATAAATGGAGAGCATACCACTAGCATCTATTAATATAGGGCCAGATTCTTCTGCAATTGCTACATCCAAAAAGCGCTTACTTGCGCTAGCAAGTTCTGTTTAAAGTGATGGCGTTTTAATTCCTTCTTGGCTTCCTAATCTGGCCCACGTTGAGGGACACAACAAGATTTTTTATAGTATTGGTAGGATGATAAAAAAACTTTATGGAAAACATTTTAAGCCCTTGAAGAAAGTGATAACTGATATCATAAGCATCATTCTTTCCATATTCCTCTTATAGCAGTGTAGAGTCAGGCTCTTCCTCTGAAATGGTTGCCAGTATTTCCAGTTTCACCCTCTTTTTCAAGGAGTTATGACCTCCCTAACCAGTAGCTGGAGCAGAAGGTTGTCTTGGAAGTGTTTTTTTCCTGTCTTGAAAGAGTGGCATTGGATTTAAATTGCAAACTAAAGTAACTCTTGATGTTTGCTAGATACTTTTCTGAGATATTCATTCTCATATTAAAACTACGTGTAATAGGAATTAGCAAAATCTTAGCTTATTCTAAAAAGAAGGAAGCATAGACTGGATGGATAAGTGATGAGCAGTGTTATTTTTTCATCCCTTCAACCTTTGTAAGAAATTTGTTTTTAGCAGCAACATGTGTTGTGTTGGTACCGAAAAGGGGCTTGAGTATTATGTAAATAGATGTGTCTGCAGTACCTCTTTCAAGAGACCTAGCATCCTGTATTTCAACCTATTTTCTGTTGAACAGAGAGCTCTGACCTCTCTCCTGGGATCACACATAAAGCTAAGAGTTAATCTCACATTCACAAAGCCATACTGCTGTGTGGGTCCTACAGGGCTTTTCCGACAACCGTCTCAGCTGTGCCTATGGTCCTTGTGTTCCCATCTAGTCTTCTGTCAATGCTGCTATTCAATTAAAAGCTTCTTTCTCAAAAGAAAAAAAAATAGGAAAAATACTCCCTATGTATTTTCTTGCCAAATAAAACAAACGATCATTTTATCTTCTTTGTAAATTTTTTAGCACTCCTGACATTTTGGAGTCTTCTTGTACTTCGTCTTCACTTGAATATAGGTGACTATACCTATATAAGTGGCTGTACCTCTTCACAATAAACCAGATGGACTCCTACCTGTGCACAATGCAAAAAGAGGCTTTGATGATATTTCTGCTGCCCTTACCCTTGTCCTGGAAATATTTTCAAATGGTATGATAAGAATTCCTGGTGAAATTTATCTATCTGCTTGAAACCACTATTTCTAGCATTATCATTCACCGTTCACTGTGTGCTTGGGGACTCCAACTCTTGTCACCAGAACACATTTAGCCTCATTTAGCCATTGCCATTTGAAAGCTGACATCTAGTCCATGCTAGCTTAAGGCTCTAATTGACGTACGGCAATTCAGCTCATTGATCTTGGGGGAAAGTCTTATATCTTGACATAAGGGTTTATCTTTTTAGACTACAGAAGAAACCAAAGGAATTGACTTGGCTAGATGCTGTAACTTTGGGATGGTTATGTGAGATGAGTCCTACTCCAAATCTGAATAATACTTGAGCATTAGAGATGAGATGGTACAGAAAGCTTTGAAGGAAGAGACAGTACTGCATGTCACTAGTTCAATTTATAAGAAAGAGGGCGCTTACTTAAAGCTGCTGGTTCTGCACAATAGACTAGCAACAAAGTGCTCTCTGTGCTAAAAAAGGTGGGGAGCAAAGAGTCTCATGAAAATTTAAGTGGAGAGTTGTAAAGAGAAATACAAGAGTTATTATGAGTGGTTCAAATTTCTTTATAAATACTTTAAGATCATCTAGAGAGTTATAGCAAAGACTGCAATTTTGACCTAAAGAATGAGAAAATGTTAGTCTTCTTTGAATGTCAAAACACTATTCTAAGTTCATGATCTACCAAGATTTCCTAACCTTATCAGGAGAACCTGAAAGAAAATGTCTGAGAGTGGGTGTCACCAGACAAAAAGAAATAAACAGGGGCTAACATAACTATGAAATTCAGCATGTGAAAAGATACTAGGCAGACAGTCAAAATTAGAAGAACAAATACACAAGAGGGCAGAACTCTTACTGCCAACAATTACAGCAGTATTACATATCACTTGTGTTCTCACTTATGCTAACGTTATGCTAGTACAGCTCACTTGATCTTTCTGGAACTAGTCCTGATTTTCAATGATGTGAAAGCAGAGTCATCCAACATGTACCCTTGCTTTTACTTCTCCTTGGAACTAAGAGCTGAGGAAAGTGGAAACTTCTTGGGACTGTTGATATTATACCCTACGGAAGATTGGGCTGAGAAGCAGGACTTTAATATCTTTGTGTATATTCTCCTGTTACACAAGAAATTATTTTTGAATGCAATCAAAACATTGACCCTGGATCCTGTTGCACTTAACAGTGGTGTTAAGAGTTCTCTGCAAGCTAGCTGAGCAAAAATAATGAAACACTAGTGAAAGTTCAAAGCCAGGACTCTAACTTCTGATGGGAAAATCCAGCAGATTCTCCAAATCTCATCTTTCTCTGGTTCTGATTTTGAAGAGTTAACATGTTATTCAATGTATTTTAAAATACTTTAACTGAATAAATAGCGTATTTTCAAGCACCAACTAGTTTTGTATGTAAAATAATTTTAAAGTACTATAACAAAACTTTTTGAGTGTAGGGGTTTTTTTGTTTGTTTGTTTGGCTGGCTTTTTGTTTGTTTGTTTGGGTGGCTTTTTGTGGTTTTCTTGTTTGGTTTGTTGGTTTATTTTTTTTGCGTTTGTTTCAGTGCTGATGAATAGGTCAGCTCTATGCCTGGCTACTACAGTCATTACCATTGCTACTACAACTACAGATACACAAGAGAGAAACATCTTGAGAAAAGGCAACTTCCTCACTCTTGACATACAGAAGAAAACTTGAGACGTGAAGACCTTTTTATGAAAGGTCTAACACGAGCAATACTACACTCCCACTTTTAGGAGGCTGTCCTGGTTGAGATGTAAGATAGATATAGGGAAAAATGTCAGGACTCCAGGGAGGCTGTTTTTCTTCCTTCTGAGAACTAGGCCAAAAGCCCAACTGGGCAATTTGCTGGTATCCTGAACCATTATTATTCTCTGAGTCTCATTAAAACAAAAGAAAACAAAACAAAAACCCTGCCTTTGTCTCAGGTCATTCCAGAGGGTTTGCCCTCCCCTGTTATGTATCCAGGCAGGAAATGTTTTTCTTCTTTTAAAATGAGCAATGCAAGGATATTGTTGAGAATGCATGTAGGGCATTATGCTATCAGCTCCCTCCAGTTGTTTATCATGGCCATTTTCAGCCCAAACAGGGACACTAAGTTCTCTTGGATTCTCACTGTGCTGGCAAAGTTGTCTGCGTGTGACAACAAAAAAACCAACAGTCACTTCCTGAGAAGTTTCAGAAGGTTAGTTTTCTCAGCCTTATCTCACAGTTTAATTCCACTGCTGAAAAGAAATACAGAATTTTGCAGCAGTCTTGCCTCTTCACTGTGTATTTGTCAATGATAACTACAGTTTGCCTTCTCACATTCTTTGCTTCTCTCTGGAGGAGACAATAAAGGCAACTTACTCTCCTTTGCCCTGTGAATGGATGTGGCCTATGTCTAAGGTCACTTCAAAACAACAGACCCTCAGCTGCAGTCATGGTTAGGGGCCTTTTCTATAAAAATGCCTTGTTTTGCTGGAGGCAGCAAACTGGGCAGGGTTATAGCATGCGAGCGATGCACAGGAATGCAGGGCTACTTCCTAAGCACAATTTCCAATCTCAGCGTGTCTCTCCACAGCAATGTTGGGTTATGAAATGAACATGGATGTTTTATGCAGAAAGCTTTACCTTAGGAGGGCCAGACACGGTGCCACTCAGGCCAGAAGGGATTCCCTATCAGTTAGGTCACCAGACCAAGAGCGTGGCAAGGGGAAGGCTCCTTTCTGCACACAGTAAGAGGAGTGAATTGGCAGGAGTGGAAAGTCCTCACACTTCTTCAGTCCTTTCTCTAGAGAAAGCAGTTTTCAAGCTATTCAAGGCTCAGTGGTGTTGGTTGCTTGTTTATTTTATTCCCAAGCTCGTGAAAGCTCTCCTCTAAGGATACTTTTTATACGTCCACAACAAATAGCGTTCTTAATTGCACCCTGAATAGAAAGCAAAGCTTATTTTCCAACTGTGGGTGCCAGCTGGAGCATGCAGGGCTTGTTTTCTTTCTAAAACATAGACTTTTTCGCCTTAGCAACTACCTCCCACTTCCTCTCCAAATACATATTTTATACTTTGTAATGATAACTCTGGTGATATTACCAATGAGAGGAAAAAGGCAGGAGGATGATCAGGATGATAGCCGCAAATTTAAGAAACCTAAATTAAAATCTGTCAGACTTCTTGTGTTATCTTGCACAAATCACTGAGCCATAGGGCCACAACAGGCTGCATACACCTTGATTTCTGTGTTTCAGTTTTACGTCTGTCAAACGTCAAATGTAGGTTTCTATTGCATGAGTTCACATAAATATAAATTGCCAAGTTCTTAGCTATTTGCTGTAATGGGGACCATCTGCTGTTTAAACTAAGGCTTCTGAAAGGGATTATTAAGATACATGGCAAGAGGAATTGCTTTTACTTATTTGTTTGTTCTCATCATGAGGAAGCTCAGTTTGAACACAGGAATAAGTGCTGTGGAACTGCAGAAGAGGATTTCTTCACCAGGAACAGATGAACAGATCCTTGCAACTTTGTTAAGAGAAACTGCTCCTCTCTCCTTGGGTATTCCAGAAGAATAAATGTGTAAAACAATGGTTGAAATAATAAATTCTCCTGAAAAATTAGTCTTCCCTTTTGAGTAACCCAAGGTTTTATTTTTTCTCAGGAAACAGAGAGCTGTAGCCTGTCAATATGAAAAAAAAAAAAAAGAAAAACAACAAACAAAATGAAACACTAGTTAGCATAGACTAACAGAGTAACTGTTAAGAATTAGTATTCATTTCTTGACACGTCTCTGTAGTGTGTTTGTTGCTCCACAGTTATCGTTTCCTGCCTGGTTTTGTTTGTTTTGTGGGATCTGGAGTCCATTGACATGAGCTATAACTTAGAAATACAGGAAGATAGGAAACAGTTAATTTCATGTCAATAGTTCTTTTATTTTCTTCTTCTCAAGTACCTATCCAAAGCTGTCAGCAAACTCATAAATGTAAGTCCTGATCCCAGGCCCACACTGGCAGAAAAGGAAATTATTACCTCCAGTCAGAGTTAAGACAATGGGCTTTTGCAAATGATAAACATACTCAGGCACTGTGGTCACAGGGCTTTTTTGTGCGAGCCACTGTAAGGTTCAGTTTGCAATTATCTACTGTAAGTGTACTGCTGCTGAGGGAAAGTAGTCCCTGTGGTCTAGAGACTGAAGGTAAGTGCTGGAGCAGGCAGCACCAATGTAGTGTGAGTGGCAGGACAGAACCCGCCCAAAGTTTCCCACAGCTTGATCTGAACTCTGCAACACCTACTGGTAGCAGAGGTAATATTTCAACTGAACAAGTTATTCTTCAGTTGCTTGCCATAAAAAAATAATGCTCAGTTTTGCTGTTGCAATGCAACCATAAACCCTTGTGCAGCAGTGACAACTTCAGAATGACAGCTGTTTCCTACCCACCAATGTCACCTGCAAAGTTTTTAGTGAGCTGCAATGGTGAGAAAACTTAGGAGAACAGAGTTATTTTAATTAATGCTTTTCTTCTGAAACCTTAATGTTGTTAACTTTAAGAAGTCATTAGAATGCTGGCATTAGGAGGAGACAATGCTGATGGGTTTTAATGAATGCAAATGTGGGGAGGAACCCATTTTCGTCTTCCAAGAAACAGAAGGGATTAATCTAAAATGACATAATTACTCCAATCAGGCCTTCTTCAGTGAGAAGCTATAAAAATAATAGCCTGTGATTATTTCTATATTTCTGAATAAAAATGTTGATGCCATTAACTAAGGAATATTTCAGTGACAGTTTGAAACAAATGTCTCCAATGCACTTTTAATGTAGGTTTTAAAGGTTCATTATTCTTGGCTAATTGCATGCCAGTTGATCATTAAAAACAGATTTGCCAAGGCTTAGGAAGCATGCATCCTTTACATGAATGTTAATCCTCAATAAACATGCTTTTAACAATCAGTTGGATCACTTTATATGTATAGCAGAGAATTAAAGTCACAGAGTGTTCGTAAGATGCTTAAAGTACTACTATAATTTCCCTATTTATCCTGTACTGTCTTCTCTAATCAAATGGAAACCTGATTATTGCACAGAAACAAGACACACTCCTCATTTGGCTTTTGCCAAATCTCCTCTTAGGAGAAGTTAATTTCTGATAGATTGCCCCAGTTTAATACTGAAAGTACATAAATAAGATGTTGACAGAAAAATAGTCTGTCAGAAAGAAACAGTACACCTCTTCGGTTCATATGAAGAGCTATTCCATGTGAACCAATCTGTATATTCTGAAAGACATAGTTCTGCCCTGAGCCTAGTGGCAATTGATTCAGGCCTAAAGGGTTCGTAATGGTCTCTCCAATGACTAGAGACAGACTAAAATTTGTCTAGTGTCCTGTTACAGAGAAAATTTCATATGAAGATTCATTCAAAGATTCACAAACATCTGCAGCCATTTGAATTGTGTCAAAACAAAAAGCCTCACTCTGAATTCTCTTACTCTTTGAAGACAAAAGGTTAAAAATCCAGATCTCAATTTTATAGCACAGTTAATCTCCCCCATTATCTAAGGCATGGGTGAAAAGTGTTTTCAGCTAGAAAACCTGTAAAAACAGGCAATGTCATCTTAAAATTGGGCAAAACTTACTATTCTAGCTTAATTTGATTTTGAGTTCCTGACTTTATTTCAACACAAAATTCAAATCAAATTAAGATTTGATAACTTAGAGAACCAAGCAGACACAGACACTAAGCGGAACAACAAACCTTTCCTCATTCTAATTCCAGTCTTTTTGTGAATTGGAGCATATAGAGATTTTCCCTCTCATTCTGATATCAATGAAACATTCATGCAGTGCTGTTCTTTTTTTGTCTCAATTCTTTATAATTTTTCTGAAACTGTGAAATATTTCTGTTGAGCTCTCTATTAGTCTATGTATTTTTTATCTATAATACATTTGTATGTTGACACCTTCCACCACAACTTGAAAAATAAAGCATGGGGTTGCTCTTTCTGGCAAGTGTAAGGCTTTAAATCCTCTCTCTACTCAACCATATAGCTAAATAGAGAGGAGATCTTTGCTATATGGTGTGGCAAATATAACTGCTTCTCTTCAGTGCCATCTATGCAATTATTCAATACAGAATTCGTTATTTTCACATCTTTTGGTAACATTAAATATACACATCTCTGTATGTCCCCTCATCCCTGTAGGAGGAGAATGCTGCATCCTGCTGCTTGCTGTTTGTTCTGCTAAAGACCTGAGTGGAGGAGGACAGGAGGCTGGCTGTAGAGCTGCCATGTCAGTTGGCCCAGCACTGTTCCATATAATACAACTGACTATACTGCCTGTAAAACCTGTTAGCATATAGTAGGAGAATGCCCAAAGGGTTACACTAGAGCAAAGTTTTCCAAGATTCACAGGTTCTTACTGTAGAGAAACTGCAGAATGTAAAGCTTTTGTAGGGCCAGGGAATCCTGGTTTAATTTAGGACAGCAAGGATTTTGCCAGTGATGCTACCAGGTGAGATGTCATCAGGTGAGGTGCAGGAGCCCTTACTTCTAGTAAATCTCTGCCTATCAAAGCTTCTGAAGAAAAGCACTTTATCTCTTCTGGGGGATGGTATGGACCCTTCACAGCTGAACGATCTTCAGGATGTGCAGCTAGGAAAAGATTAATCTTTTCCCTTGACTATTTGGAGTGTTCTGTGGTTATAGTGCAGATCAAGCAAATGACATTAACATTGTTTCCATATAGGTACGCGGTTTACCTCTCAGGTTTACTAAAAGAGATCACAGGCTTAGCGAACAGTAAACTCCCTTCCCTTCCCTTCCCTTCCCTTCCCTT